>VWZL01006088.1:321136-338621 GCA_013396915.1 Stercorarius parasiticus
GGGGGGAATCAAAGAATTTTCAACTTCATAGTTTTCTGCACTATTCTTCCAAATCACCAGTTAACAGAATATAAAACCAGACACCATGGGATAAAGAGTTTTCACCTCTGCCTGTTTGTACATCTTAGTTTATGATAACAGATGTATTTAAATGGTCAAAAATAGGTTGTTCTTGTTGTTCCATGGAAAAGAACACCACCTCAGGACCATACACTTTCCAACAAATGGCCAATGTCATGATTCAGAGAACAGATAATAAGAGCTCACCTTCAAGCTTATATACTGCTCACTAACAATGTATTGAGTGTCCTAGCAAAAAATGTTACATGCAGCTCAATGTCATTAGTAAGGTGGTCATAATTTTAAGGGGAAACTAAGCTTGGAGTAAAAATTTATATATGACTTGAAACAAACAAAAAAGCACTGGTCCTTAGCACAAGTCACCCAGAGATCACTACAAGAAAGGGGGCAGATACTCAAAATATTGCTATTCAAGCATATCTAGACTACTCTTACTCAGTTTACCAAGGTTATATTCTTGGAAAATCTGGATGAAAATGCAGGCATTAGCAGCACAGGAATGTATCATCCTAATTCCTAATTAATGTGTTATCAATCTAAGCATTAAAGCAGTCAGTATCAAGGAAGTTAACTCTAACTCGGAACCAAAAGGATGTTCTGAGCACAGCGCTAAATGAAAAATAGTTGCACATACTTTAACAGCATCTTTGGCATCAACAACAGCAAGATCTCGAAGCGCCCATGCAGTCTGCCTTTTGTAGAAATCTCCCTTGTCAGATTTTTTTACTTTTACCACGTTTACTTGTACTGGTCGTTCCGTTGTCACTGTTAAATGAAGTAAAAGAGTAACTTCAAAATGCACAAACTACTTTAACATCTGTTTCTGCTGTATTTCAACTTCTGAAATGNAGTCTCAGTCAACCAGCTATACGTCTCTATACAGCTTCTGAAGTAATGAACCCAATTTACAGATATTTCTTTGGTACAGCAGACCTCAGACCACGGCCAATAAACTGACAAAGCACAGAGGTAACTGGAGATTATAGTCAGAACAAAAATGTTTTCTGAAATTTCTCAATCAAAAAAAAATTCTAGCAAACTAATTTATTGACAGATACACCTCATTTTTTGAGGACATGTAACATAATACACATACACTCAAAGGAACATTAGAACTCAGATCAGTTACTTGCCTTTCCAGAGTCCTCTGCCTTGGAGACTAACCAGTACTCTTATTGCATTTTATTTAGGCTGATCAGCCTAGATGCCAAAATCCCCTTTTAAGCACTATATAAAGCCTGCTTCAAAAGCCCACCAGTCCCACACAAATAATTTTGATTCTTTCATTTCAAATTTCAATGAAATCTGGGAATAAAGGGGTTTGTTTCTTTGTTAGCAGAAGCAATAATGGAACTATAAACTACAACTGATTTTCTCCATTAGAAATGGAAAGTACCTGTTTTATAGGGGGCAAGAATAAATATTGTAAATAAAGCTAAGACAAAGACAAATGCAACTGAATAAAAAACAAAAGTGAAGACAAGAAATACGGTGTGGTATTACTATGTACCTGTGGCACACAAAAAGCAGTTTCTCTTCTTTTTGCCTGCTTTGCATACGTTCACAATGCTCAACAAGCGTTCATCATTGGGAGTGAAAATATCCCTCTGTAAAGCATGCTTGATTGCAGTCATTTTCTCTCAGCTGAAAGATTTTAATAAGTCATAATACACTCAAGCACACTTAACACACACAAAAAAGAATATTTACTTACAGCAATGACAGTTTTTTGAAATTAAATTCTACAGGTAACTTAATGAATCATAATCTAGACAAGCTTGACAGATAGGTAGAAGACCACCCCGCTTTAGGAAAAAATTCAAGATAAAGCTTACTATCTTACTTCAGATAGACAACTGTAATTTACCAACACTAGGACGATCCTTCTGCCTAATTTAATGGAGAACAAAAAGCTTCTTAGGAATAAAGTGGAACGTGAGGCATTAACAAAAAAAGTTGAAATGGGAATCAAGAAAAAAAGACTCCCTCACTAAATAGTGAAATTTTAGAATGGGTATGAATGCTGTGGATTCAGTAAAAAAATCTGTATGAAGACAGGTGAACAAAATCCCCCAGAAATTTGACAGGATGGAGAATGTGAAACTAAAGCCACTACAGTAATGACCGTAAGTCCAGAATCCTTCAAATATACCTAAAACTTTCAATTAAATTTTCAGGACTTTTTCACCAAATCAAGGTTATATGCTTGGCAGGCGAAATTGAAAAGAATGTTACATTTAGAGGGAGAAAAAGTGTCTCTCGCTCCCTGCTTTGCAGGAAGATTTCTGGAATATATTCTGGATACAGTATGCCTTGGCAGTCATTCAATCCACCACCCAGATGCCACAATTTCAAGTCTAACAAATTATTACTTTTGAGTCTTGGTGTACCATATACACATCCTAATTCTCTTCTGGTAGAGGGAAAAATCAATCTGATTCAGTATCAGGGTCCCTGCATGCTTCCTCACTCCCTCTTCCCTTGGTATCGTAAGAGAAATACCAAATTAGTACTTGATCCCACATTATGAGAGCATTCTAAGTATCCTGCTCAAACAGCTTTCTTAAAGCAGAAGCAGTACATCACATTCTATTTGGTGGCAAAAAAACCCCAAACCAACTAACCAAAACCCAAACAGTCTGTACTAGAGTTTTCTCAGGTTCATACCTCTCTAAAGAACATTTGTAGTGGTTATCCGTTATCAAATTCACCATTGCCAATTTCTGGAGTTACTAGAAACTTACTATTACCATATGAATGGACCCTGTTTATAACTCAACTTCATCCAGCAAGCAGGCATTACTTTTTTTTTTTTTTTTTAAATTAATAAAAACATAAGACATTGCAGAGGGACCACGTAGTAGAATTCAATAATTTTTTTCTTAAATTTATCTTCTGGATATTGAAGCCTCTTTCATAAAAGCTTCCTTAGAACAGCTCCTGGAAGACACAAACTACGGGGACAGATACACACCCAAACCTCTCAGCCTCTAGAAAGACAGTGTTGTGTTTCTTTGTTTTGTGTTTTAATGTTTTGCAAAGACCTGCTTCCCTGCTCTTGCCAGCTACCACATACTATTAAGTGTAACAGGCTGGTTTTCTTCCTCTTTGTCCTCAAATGAGGGTCTGGCAATTGTTACAGTAGTGCAGAATAAAGAAATGCATCTTTGTAGCTAGCAGAAAGCTCAACTTCAAGGCTGTCTAGATCTGAAAAGGCCACAGCACAATTTTGCAAAGATAAGTTCATTAGGTTTGACTACTTTGCTGCCTTTTCTTGGATAGATGGACTGGAACTCAGAAATGGAACACTTTTTTAATTACGGAGTTTCTTCTCTAGCAAGGGAGTAACAGGATATTTCAAAACAGGAACGTAAGCAAGCATCTATGCTTAAGTAATAAATTAAGAGATTTCTTCCAGGAAGCAAGTGCTGACCTTGAACCCTGTACTCTAACCAGATGCTAAAAAATAAAGACTTCTGCTGAAAGACAGTAAACAGACATTAGTTACTCCCTCTCATAGCCTGTAGCAGCAAACACAGGAGATTGTACAAGGACATCAAGGACTGCCCTTGAGATCTTCTGGTACATTGGCAGATTAATGTTAATGACGTAGTCACATACCAAATCTGACTATTAGGTTGCACGAATGAGGTACACTCGCCATTAACAGCAAAAGTATTTTCCTAACAACACCCAAAAGTTTGCTTTCTAGTTTTTCTCCTCATAAAGAATAGGGTTTTTACAGTGATTTAGGGGTGGCAGAGGAGCAGAAAAGGAGGCAGAGAAGCACTGGAGGGGGGAGTGCAGTTGGATCTGCTCACAGGGTTCACCTACAAGTGATTCACCTCTGCAGTAACAGCAGCGTGAGACAGCAAAGGCGAGAAGGGGCTGTAAGAAGAGAAAACTGTTCAGATTTGTGGGATGCATTAACAACCAGTTTGTTTAAAAACAGTCATTGAGAGTTACGATTTTCTTTGGCAATGCCTTCAAGTAAGTATGCAACATGCTCGGAGCAAAGCATTTGTACTTCTAGCATGTTCGTTTATGATGAAGAATTTGCAGAGGTAAAAGATGACCAACATTAAATTAATGATGCACCAAACAAGAATAGAATCCCAAGGAAGTCACAAAATTCTGAAAGAGACTTCGGACATAGATTTTAGTATAATCACCTGGTTTCCTAGCAGAGCATGGTCTAGTTCCCACCAGATTCTAGAAATCCAGGGCGAGGGAAAGGTGGGACAACGCCACCCAATACTCAAGGTTGCAGAGATAATCAGATAAGGAAAAAAAAACAACACCAAAACAAAACCACCACCAAACTCCACAAAATTAAGGAATTCACAATATTCACCTGATTCAAAACAGTTCCTCACACTACAGAGAGATTCTAGGTAGACTAAGAAGAGCAACACTTAGACATCACATTTCAATGTTTTTATTTAAATACAGAAGCTTCAATATTACTCTGAACTTGTGCCTCAAAATTCTACAGTGTGTTAAAACCAAGATTAATATGCATCACATGCACTGCTTGATGCTGGGACGGTATGTAGAAGTTAATTTTAGGTTGGATTTTTCTCTTGGAGATGCCTGGGTTGCTTTCTCTGACAAACACACAGCAAAGACAAAAAGGTTCCCTTGGCACTTGAAACAGAAAAGGCACAAACTTCTCTTTAGTCTTTTATGTCCCACTATGCCTCACAGCTCAGCTGGCCACCACCACACCTCTCATCTTAGCGAATCTGGTAGTTTTAAAGATTTGTAACCCAAGGGCTTTGGGAAAACATGAGGCAATAAATCAAGATGGAATCAGTATTTCCAAGTGTACAGAGCTCAGGGTATCCAAAGAAATGCTGTTTATATGACACCCTTATGGCAATGTAACACTCCATAGCTGCTATCTAACAATTTTCCTCCCCTTTCATCAAATGCTGGGCCCAGCTTCCATTTCCCAAATTGCATCAGGTTGTCACTTCTGTTACTCTTCAACAGGTGCACAAGATGAATATACAAAATACCAACAAACAGCTGCATTTCAGAAATATCCCCTTTCCTTCCTGATTTAGGACTTTACTTTCTGCTCTAAATCCCATTCAGACCGCTGCAACTTGCCAGCTCTCCCATTTCAGAGCTAACACAAATTGTCCAGGTTGTGCAGAACACCCCTTCCCCATAAAACAGAACACGTTAAACCCGAGATCAAAGACTTGCTCTCTCACATGTAGTCCAACTTCTGTTACAAACTCAGCCTCATTAGGCACAGCCACCAAAACCCTCACAATGTGCCAAGCACAAGCACATCATTAAGCTCTTTGCACATGAGTCCTGCTGTCCCAAGGGAACACAGAAATAAGCACAAGGAGCTAGAGATGAAGCTGCTTCCTCAGAAAAATGCTTCAAGAGACCCGAGATCACATCAGTCTCTAATAAATCCCATTAGACACTGCTGCATTGTTTTTTCCCCAGCAATATTGCAAAGCCTCGGGTACATGAAATTTACCACAGAGATCACATCACCCCCACAGCCTGTCCGGGAAGTACAGGGGAAGGATTCAGCAGAGCAACCTGGTAAGGCCATTCAGTGAGCACTGCTCATTAGCCTCTCCAAGCGGGTAAACAGGAAAACACGTTACCAGGTTAAAACATGCTGTCAGGTGAAAACATAACACGAGAGCATCCCCTAACTGTAACACCCTGGGGAATCAAAAGATTTACACAAGAAAACTCGGAAGAGTCACTGACAGCAGCGGCGGCGGGGGGGGCCTCTCAAGGGCCCGTCCGGCACCAGCTTCACCACCTCCCACCCCCGTCCCACTGACAACGCCCCGGAGACAACCCGCCCCGCATGGGATGGCGGGGCCGCCTTCGCTCTCACCGCGCAGCCCAGGCCGGGATAGGGAAGGGGAAGGAGCCGCCGCCTCCAGCCGCCGCGGCTCCGGCCGCCGCTCCCCGCCGCTGCCCACAGCGGCCGCTTCCGCTCACGTGACGCCAGAAGCGAGGCGGCGGGCTAGGAAGTCGGCACAGCCCGCGCAACGCCCCCTGCTGGAAGGAGGTGGGCGCCAACGCCTGTAACGGCCTCCACCGGGGGGACGTCATGGTAGAGTGGTTGAGAAGAGTTATGTCTCGCCAAAGGCGTGCAGTTACCCGCGGGGCTGAAGGAAAAACACAACGCATTCCAACAGTGTCTTAGAACTTTGAGGTGACAAGTCCACCTCCATCCACAGCTGTGAGGGGACAGCTGCCACACAGCGGGGACACAGCCTCGGGAGAGCCACCCTGCAGGAAGGCCTGGACGGGCTGGAAGGGTGGGCTCACAACAACCTCATGAAGTTCAACAACGACAAGTTTGAGGCCTTTGCACCTGGGGAAATGTCACCCAGGAGGGCAGCACAGGCTGGGATAGACCCATCTGGGGAGCAGATCTGTGGAAAGGGACCCGGGGGTCCTGGTGGACAACAAGCTCGATATAAGTGAAAGAGTCTGGGGCCAGACTCTTTTCAGTGGTGCCCAGTGACAGGACCAGAGGCAACGAGCACAAACTGGAACACAGGAAAATCCAGCTCAACATGAGGAAAAACTTAACTCTGAGGGTGGCAGAGTACTGGAACAGGCTGCCCAGAGAGGTGGTGGAGTCTCCTTCTCTGGAGACATTCAAAACCCACCTGGACATGTTCCTGTGCAACCTGCTTTAGGTGATCCTGCTTTTGCAGAGGGGTTGGACTAGATGATCTGTGAAAGCCCCTTCCTACCCGGGCCATTCTGTGATTCTGTGATTCTGTGATTCTGTGATTCTGTGTGCTGCTGCAGTAAACAAAGCGAACAGGATGCTGGGTTTCACCAACAAGGGCGTCACCAGGAGAGACAAAGAAGTCATTATCCCACTCTACTCGGCACTGGTCAGGCCACACCTGGAATACCTTTTTCAGTTTTGGTCCCTGCTAAAACTGGACAGGCTGGAGAGAGTCCAGAGAAGGGCCAACAAGGTGATCAAAGGCCTGGGAAGCCTGCCATATGAGGAAAGGCTGAGAGAACTGGCTTTGTTCAGCCTTGAGAATAGCAAGCTTAGGAGAGACCTTATCACCGCGTTCCAGTATTTAAAGGGTGGCTGCAAAGAAGGTGGAGACTCCCTTTTTACAGCGAGTCCCATGGAAAAGACGAGGTATGATGGGTACAAGTTACTCCAGGGGAGATTCCAATTGGATACAAGAGGACAATTTTTCACAATGAGAACAACCAACCATTGGAATAGTCTCCCCAGGGAAGCTGTGGATTCCTCAACATTGGACACTTTTAAGATTCAGCTGGACAGGGTGCTGGGCCATCTTGTCTAGACCGTGCTTTTGCCAAGAAAGATTGGACCAGCTGATCCTTGAGGTCCCTCCTAAGCTGGTATTCTGATTCTATGATTCAATGAAAAGCATTCAGATTTTGGCTCTACCTCTAAGCAGAAGCGCCCTTAATAACTGACAGTCTTTGGTGCCAGTGAGAATTCAGAGGGAACAGTTACTCTGTGACTAGTCATCATGAAATTCAGGATTTGGTATCTAACCATTTGGCATGAGAAACGATGTTCACATCTGCTAGTAGCTACTTGTAGCCACTGCTGAATTCAGTGAGAACTGTAACTACCTTCTGGCTCAAGCTTTGGTGTGACAGAGGTTCTTCGCACAGTTGGTACACTTAATTCATTTTTAGCATTATTCATATAAATTAATATAGTATTTCTTCAAGGCTTTCACACAGTTAAGGGAAGGATGAAATAATTACAGATTACTTGAACTGTATGATTTATTCACAATAGTACACCAGTATGCCTTTAAGGTATGGTTGATAAAATTTATTAGCCAGGCCATGACCAATAAAGAACAACAGAAAACATCTTTTCCAAGTTATTGTTATAAATTGCCAAAACATGGACTTCTAACATGTAAAACTGATTTCATCCTTCTTGTATCGTTTTTCCACTTGACTTAAAGCATTAAACATTACTGACCAATAGAGTCTTGCTGAATGTAGTTCTATTTCCTGACTTACAAAAAAACGTGCTGTATACTTCTATAATATATCATTCATGAGGGCCAAGGTTAAAAGAGAAGTTACAGTTTGGTAATTTCTCAATTCAGCCACAAAATGGAACTGTCTCTGGCTAGATCTATAAAGACTGGACAAGGCAGCCATAAAAGATTGGATGGGGTTTCATAAAGCTTTTGGTGGTGGTGGTCAAAACCTTTCTAGTTTCCTGTCTTTAGCTGTTAATTCTGCTTCAGGGCAAAAAAACCCAAAACATAGTTTGTTAATGCTAAAATGTGGTTAGACGTGTTAAAAGTGACGTGAGACTATTTTACAGGGTGCAGAGTGCCATTCTCTCCTCTCCTACTTCAGCTTCCCACAGATGCTCTTTAAAAAGGGGCTTTTATCTTCCAATACTGACTTTAATTCATGACAAAATATTCTTAAATTACATATTGCAAATAATGTAATATAATAACTCGTTTTACTGCAAGTAGATTTATATGCTGAAAGTATTGGGGAATAGGTAGATGACAGGGAAAGTAGTATAGGCTTTCGCTGGAAAGTGATGGGTTACTGTATGTATGACTCCAATATACAAAGGAGAAGAATGAGAAATAGCCCAGAAGAAATAGTCCAGAACAGGCTCCGTGCTCTTTTTCACTTCTGAAATTCTTTCTTAAATTCTGCATTGATTTGTATTTGCTTAATTTAAGATGCAAAAAAGGATTAGCTAAGCATTAAAGATAAACACACAGGAAAAGAGTCCTTCTGTTTTAAATATACAGTCATGGGACTTATATGGTGAAAATTATCTTAAATCCATGAACTCCAGTAGAACTTCACCAGTGTGTTTTTTATTGATATGCAACTGTCTTATCTGAATGATGATATTAAATGCTTTTTATAGCATGGAGCTGCAGGAAACTGGTGTTTTTTAAGTATAGAATAAGACAAATATGGTATTGATAAATGCTACATACAAAATAGTCTCAAATTCTTTTGTCATAGGTTTCCCCATATTCTTAATTCTGATGTTGGTTAAAGAGTGTAAAAAAAAAAAACACCTAGGAAAAAAACATCACCTGCCTTTTATGGCAGCCTCTATTCTCTGCCTCTGAAACAAGTGAGCATGAAGTTCTGTTTGCTCATTATCACTCTTCTTCATTTTCAGGCTGCCATATTTTTTCTTTTCTCTGTAACAGGTACAGCTGATAACAATTTCTGTGTTCTGAAGAAAATCCACATTATATCCACAACCTCAAGTATTAATTCACTCCATCAGTTAACTGAAACCTTTTATATGAATGTTACAAATGCATTTGTGATAATCCTTTACTCCTGTAAGTTTCTTCTTATTCAATTTTGGAGTAGTCCTCCAGGAGAACAGGCGAATCCACAGACGTTGTATTTCAAACTACATTCTGTATATATCCAATGTCAGGAAATGTGAGGTAGGAAACAATTCTGCATTAATTGAAAGATGGGCTATTTAGCCTGTCAGGTCTTTTCCATTTATAATTTAGCATATTCTCTGTCTCCTGTTGTGCAGTTGTGCTATACAAACTGCAGAGCAACCATCTCCCGCACCTCAGGACAAAGACTTTCCATAGTGCGATCAGGTCAGTCTAGCAATTACATGGTGTCTTGGTATTTGACATCTTATAAACTGTGTAAATGTAAAGAGTCCCCAGATTAGGTCCACAGAGATCTTTTAAAATATTTTTCCTTTTGATAATAACTGAAATAATTTACATGGACAATGTCCCCTTTTCTCTTTTCCTTTTGTTTAGTCTGATCGCTTAGTGAAGAATGTCTGAAATATTATGTTATCAGACAGAAGAAATGCCAAACAGATTTTATTGCATATTATTGCACATAAAATGCAGGCTTATTTGTCTTCTAATATAGTCAGTTTAATGTTTATACAGTACAAGAATAGAAAGATATAAACTACTGATGCAATTCCATTAAATATGATTGAACATTATAGTCATTTTTAGCTTATCAATTTCTAACATGGTACAAACAATTTATTTTTCAGGAATTCACTATACCTATACTTTTTTTCAAAGGAATGCTCTGAAGTTCTTATTATTAGACGTTCTATGTTTTTATTACAATTACAAGATGAATGATATGAGCTTTCCACCCAGAAAATATTTCCTTGTGCCTATTAAGCAAAGAATTTGTAAACATTACAGAAAAGATTGTGACCTCTACAATTAATACAGAGTCCAAACGAGACAACGTGTCATAGGTAACAGTAATCTGAATTATACTTGGTATTGAAGATGGTTTTGTGGAACCTGGATGTTGGACAAAGACTTCTTGTGTCTATGGATCAAATGTTACAACACAGATACTTGCACTGGATTATCCCAAAGACATTCTGAAAAGAACAACTGCGTTTCATAAGCAATTACTATAGATATAGTCCTTCTCTCTAACAGTATTTAGGTGGTAAATGTAAGACTTAAGTCCTTACAAATTCCAGAAGATTAGCGTTGCCCGCATAAACTGCCTTCACAACTGGCAAGGTATACATAACTATTAAGATTTGGGTTAGAATTAATGTAATTTACAACACATCTCTAGAATAAATATATAATTTCTGCAGATTGGATAATCAAAGGTATGGCCTTTCCTATATACAAGCAGTAGGATAACATTTAAAAAGTAAAGTAGAAAGCTGTACACTTTATACAGTTTTTCAAATATATTCTCCCGTATTTGATGATATTCAATTTTGAATCCAAAGTACATTTACACAAATGTTTTCAGAGGTGGGAGTCCATACGAAAGTCAACAGCGAAGTGCAAGTCACAGTACCCCTGTGTGACTCCCCCATTTTACAGCTGGCAGGTTCTGAGAGAGGACAGTAACCAGCCCATGATTTCTGAGAAGCGATTTACATCCGTCAGCTTTTGGTACGCAGCTGGTTTAGTCCACAGCTCGTGTCCTTGTACTCTCTTGGCTGCCAAAAGAGAAGGGAAATCTTCTCCTGCAGGACATTCTGACCAGAAGCTTCTCTGAATGACCGTTTGGGTTGGCATTTCTTTATTGACTCTGGGAAGAGCAGCCAGTTAGCTTAGCTGACTGACACTGGGCAACATCACTGGGCTTCTTGTTGTCAGCTTTGTTCCTCTTCAGCTCTTGCTCTACATGGCTTTAATTCATCCTCTCTTTCTACTGTAATATAATGCTGTCACAAGTCCAGCTGTTATTTTTTGTTATGGGTGAGATCTTCCAGGGAAGATACTGCATATTACTTACAAATATGCAGCAGATACTGCATATTACTTACTATCTTTTTGATCAGATGATTTATGAAATGCTGGTCAGCAGAAGTCAACCAGTCAACCTTAATGTTAGAAAATGCATCTTTAGGACAAAGGACACAGGGAGAGACATAAAAGGTTGGAAGCATAGAAGCATATCCTCATAAGTACTAAGCAATCCCTGTTGTTGGATGACCAGATTGAGTCATCATTTAGGTAGGTGTCGTCAAAGTTCACGATCTTCAAGTCCTTCTTAAGGTACATTTCATTCAGTTTGTTTAGGGTTCGAGCAAAGGTATATTTAGATGCACAACTATATGCTTCCAGATTGTAGACTTTGTGGAAGTGCATATCAAAATATGGATTATCCTAAAAAAATGGAGAGAGAATGAAATTATAACACGCATTACAAATTTTAGAACTGCAATCTGTTGTTCTCTGCCCAGCTACCTTCAGAGCTTTTTCTCAGTTTGATGGACTCCTAAAGGACTTTGCATCTTTCTGCTATTCGTACTAAAAGATCTTTTAAAACTTTACAAAGTAGCGGTTTGTAATTAGCTGCTATTCTTTGCCATTAGGAGCTTTGCCTGAGTAAAACTTTCAGAGTTTGGCCAAGCGTTACACTGCACTTTATTGGGATTTTACAACCTTGTTTTGAAATGAACCATTTTGTCATGTTGCCTAAAACACACTATATGAAAAGCACTTGCCTTGAACTATAACTATATATGCCAGTCAGAAGAAGAATATTGATTGCCCTTCCTGCCTAAATCATAATTCGCTGTGCTTTCTGTCTCTTTGGCGCAATTAATCCCAGCAGCAGCTAAGTTCTGTTAAATTCTATGGGTATGAATAACTATTATGAATATTTATAGCAGTGTTAATCACCCTATAATTATGAGTTTGAGGTTCATTTAGGCTTTTCTTTAACTGAAAATGAGACAGATTTTGATCATCCCAGTTACGGAAGGCTGAATCATCTCTAAAGGATATTTTAGCACAACACTTCAGAAAAAAGTTAAAGTAAACTCATGCAGGCAAGTGATAAGGAAATCCTCTGGCTGCCTTGGCCGGAGAAGGGACAGGAACATCTCCAGAAGCAAGATAACTTGGAGAAGGGATGTAAAGAATTATAAGTTTTGGCTTTTTTTCTCTTCTGGCCTGAACTGCAAAGAGCTCCCAGGGTGCAGGGGTACTCTGAAGCTGAGGTCACCTCCTCCGTCTCCCAGGTTCCTGGTTTTAGACTTGAGGACAATGTGCACAGGACAGAAGACCAGCCACAGTTTGTCATTTTCCTTGGAGTAAGGCTCTGAAACCTTTCTTGTGGGCTCTTCATTTCTCTTTCATTAGGACAATGTAATCTGAATTCTATTTTATGTTCACTTGAAAGCACTTTCAAAGGGAAAAAAAGTAATTTTTTCCTGGACTATATTTATTATGCACAGACGCCTGTTAAAATGTCTTCTCAACCATGCAGTAAGATATTCTCCTCAGCATATTATTCTAGCTTTTGTAAAATACGATTTAATTCTACTATTGGTGTTCTGTATTGTACTACTGCAGGCTCATTTTACCCTTCTGAAGTTGTATCTGAGAAATTAGGACTTTTTTTGGCAGTAAGGTCAGCCAAATCTAGCCAAAGCTGTTTCATATTTACACACACACACACATACACAAATATTTAATTGATCAATGTAATGTGAGATTAAGCTATGTGAAAGAGGCACAATTTCATGAGCTGGTACACCAAACGATGCACTTTCTTGCAAGACGTTTTGCACGTTGACTTTGTGACACAGAGAACAGGTTCGTACATTCAAATGGCAGGGTCACAATCACTATAAAAATATTTAATGAAATTTTGGCTTCAAATACATGTTAACATCTATGGGATTAACTCCAGTTCACACTGGGAGCTGCAGGTGGAGAACTTCTGTTCCCAGTTATGATGAACAAATTAGAAAACATCCAGCTTGTGCCCCAGATCTCAGCCGGAGAGATGAAGATCAAGAACAAGAAAATCTCTCCTTCCTCTCCCCCTCCAACAGTGCAAATGCGATGTGGAGCCTCTCACATGCAAAAAAACCAAAATTCCTTGGAGGTTTTATTTATTTTGGTTTTTTTAATGTAACTTTCTTTTTCAGATAATGCATTTTAACTGCATTTTAATACTTGTATCCCAAATTGCAGCACAAGAAAAGTATACTCTAATATATGAATTTAATCATACATAACACCTACAGTATCTGCTTCTTTTCCATCAATCATCTCCAGATCTTTCAAAAACCACCTTTCAACTATTTCGTATTTCTCCTCTCGATCCACTCGCAAGTGTTTAACCATACATATTTCTACTTCTTCACTTTTAGTCACTGCAAGAAAAAAATAGTTTAGATATGCAAGCAATTCCCAAAAGTTCCAATCATAAAAGACTTAATCAAACTACATTTTAGATAATAACTTAAATGATGATGGGCAGGGCTGTATAGGGCTGTACCAGGCTTAATAGTTTCATTTTGCCGAGGTAGTAGGAATAACACCATGTTCTCAACCTATGAAACCTGAAAGCTTTTAGTAGAAATAGGATTTGCTTTATTCATCCTGCGAAAAGAGAATATTGTCTGTGCAAAAGCCTTTCATCTGAATTCACCCGCAGTGCAATGAAAGCCTAATTCTGGCACTGGATCTGTGTGGATAATCCACATATCCTACTTACTTCAAAGGGGAATCTTTTGGGGTACTGGAGTCAGAAAACTGGAAAACCATTACCAAGGCTCTGTATTTACATGACTTGTGCTATACTTTCCATTCTGGGGATGAAGTTCTCTTACAAAGCCATTACTTTTTAAAAATAAAACTCTTATTTCCCTATAAAATATGTAAGTAGGACACTTAACAAAATAACATTGAAAATATTACCTAAAGCTTCAAGTGGCCCAGTGCTGTCTTTGTTGAAATTACTATTTTCCAACTTAGGTGGGAAATGAGAGTTAAAAAGAGCACCAAGACGCTCTTTGCAATAACTACCATTATTAATTGATTACACCGAGTGCTGCGTGGGAGTTTGGATTTCAGTAACACACAATAATGAGTGTGAAAAGCACCGGAGCCTGAACAATCTCCTGCCCGTCCAGCACGATGACTGCAGGCAGGCCACTTCCCCAAGTCATCCTGTAGCCTAAGGAAAGGGCGAGACGGCACCTACATCTCGTAGGAGCATTTTGACATCACAGCACAAGGCTACAGATGCAGGAGCAAAATTCTTTCATTTCTAAATGCTGCCTCAATTTTTGAAAATGCATTGTGAAACTTGATGAACTTTATCTTACTCCTGTTAAAAGATCTCTTACTTCACACCTGTCTATAAGAAAATGGTTATTCAAATAAAGACGAACAATGGATATATGTTGGAGATATGCCTTCTTTCCATTGCAAAGAAAAACATTGGAAAATATATAAATAGATAATAATTTCGCTCAGCCTATAGCTTCCCTGCCTGGAAAATACAAATCACTGCTGCTTTTCTTTCTGGTCCTGTGAGTCATAGCTGCTCAGTGACTTTTAACCAAAGGACCACCACTGTATTACCTTCTATGGAGAAGTTACAACGGTTTTCATTTGCAAGCAAATCTAGTAGGCTAATCTTAGAAAGTTCTCTTCATGCTTTCAGTTTCTCCCATTTTGCTTGTTTGCTTGCTTGTGAGGGAATATGTTGTCTCCCTCAGGAGTTAAAACAAAAAGAAACAAGCCCAAAAGCCCCCAGTCCTGTCAGAAATACAAGGGGACGTCCTAGGGGCCCCCACATCCCACACACTTCCACTTGTCTGCCCCCATGCAGGAGCAGAAATCATATGGCACAAGGACAGAGCACAGACGTGTTAAGAAAAATTAAACCAAGAGTATGTCCTGCCCAGTGGTGAAACTTGGGCGGACTATTTTCAACTAAAAATAAAAAACAATAATAAAAAAAATCTTTCTTTACTTTTCCTGTATTTTTGATATTGCTTGTTCTTGCACTCAGTTGATGAAGTTAAAGAAAATTTAATTTTTTACATAAAACACGAGTTTAGATCTGCCATTTCGTCCTATTAAACTCTAAAAGCTTTTCTTGGTGAGGGCAGGGCTATGGCAATGCCTTCATAGAGCACAAACTATTTCTTGTCTTCCATGGACTGAACACCTTTTTCAGAGTCTCTGCTGGAAAATACGATGTTATCCCTACTTTTCTTCTCAGGCACACCACTACTGGACTGTGAAAATTCCTGAATGTGGTTGCATTTCAGCTTTAGGTTCCTCCAGGGTTTATAAAGCCTTTAGTGAAAGGACACTATTGCCTTCACGCAAGAACTGAGACTTGCTATTTTGAAAAGGAAGGGAAATGATGTTGGGCATGTGGCACAAAACCAAGATTGTTCAGTTATCCTCACCAAGATTTTGTTGCAATATAGATTTCAAAAGGCACAGGCTTCTAAAATTTTGCCTATAGTTTGACTATTTATTTTTTATTATTATTATGGTAATTTGAAATCAACAGGAATATACTGAGGTTGCATGTCAGGGATAAGATTTTAGATAATGTGTTTTGCTCCTACGGAATCACAGCAGAGTACAGTAGCTGCTGGCAGCCGGATGCAACCCATCTTTCAGAATCAGATTTCCACTCTACTTACCACTTACTTGACTATGCCTGAATATATTAAGTGAGTTTAATATTGGATACTGGAGAGATCTCACTCTTAATGCTCTACATAAACTTTCCTTTATGTCTTCTTTGTCACTTTGTCTTTATGTCACTTCCAATCAGTTAATCTCATTAGAGGCTTTCTTTATGGTTTGTTCTCCTCAACCTTAAAAATAAATTTTTAGTAAAGATTTTAAAGGTCCGTAATGTTATTTCTCCTCTTTGGATGTTTCTTAACAGTGAACTGTTTAGATCTACCACATGCAACTAAACATAATTCTACTGGATAGTTTTATAAAATATGAATCAGGTTGTTATTTCTGTACATTTACAAGCTCTGTGACATTAGGAATCCATTTCTTAAAACTCTTTTTTACAGTTCTAAAATACAAAGCCTGTTCTACTAAAATCACGTGAGCGCAGGGAAAATAGATTGCTCCCTATTTCCAGTAATCTGTAAAACAACTTAAATATTCTAAAAGCTTCAGATATTTACAAAGATAGTGATCACAGAATACGGTTGACATCACCCCATATTGGATGTTAACCCAATCTATCTCAAGTACGTAGAGTATTTCTACCTGTTATGTATGTATCTTGAGCCTGAAGAGGAAATGGGCTGGAAGAAGCATTCACTTCAACCTAACTACTTATGGGTGAGAGCATTTCTCTTTTGCAGTATCTTTCAGTGTTGTGAAATAAAATAAAATAGAAAAAATGAGCTTTTCTGAAGTCTTGTTTTGAAAAGGTTATGAAACAGATACACTTGAAATCAAATTTAGTTATGAAGCAGATACACTTGAAATCAAATTTAGTAAAGAGCCAGATAATCAAGTTTAGCACTCACGGCAATCTTGTTTTACTCACAGTTCGTGCTAATTACTAACCCAAATGTGGATTTATTCAAACCACGAGACTAGTTTAGTGTTACCAAAGTAACTGGGACAACACATAGGACATTAGACCAAGGCAAAGGACAAAAGCTCTATAAATTACAACTGGTGCCTGCAAGCGTGCATGAGTTTGAGCCCCGGCCCCTCTCCCGCGCATCCCCCTGCACCCCTCCGCGCATCCCCCCGCACCCCGCCCCGCTACCTGCGGCGCACAGGTAGCATCGCTGGGCGCCCGAGCCCTCCTCCACCTCGATGAACTCCTGCAGCGTCAGCCGCCGGGGACCGAACAGCCTCTTCGCCAGCTCCTCCTTCACCAGCGAGGACATCGCCGCCCCCCTCTGCCGCCGCCTCCCGGCTCCTCGGCGGCGGGTACCGGACCCCCGCACCCCGCAGCCGCCGCTCCGCGCACCCGCGGGGGACAGCGGCGGAGGCTGCCCCCCGGCCGCGAGGGAGGCATCGCTCCCGGCGGGGTCCGAGTACCGACAGTTCCCCCCGACACCGGCCAACCCCCCCCCCCCCCCGCAAACGCGCACTCA
>VWZL01006088.1:340230-441929 GCA_013396915.1 Stercorarius parasiticus
GTGCATGAGTTTGAGCCCCGGCCCCTCTCCCGCGCATCCCCCTGCACCCCTCCGCGCATCCCCCCGCACCCCGCCCCGCTACCTGCGGCGCACAGGTAGCATCGCTGGGCGCCCGAGCCCTCCTCCACCTCGATGAACTCCTGCAGCGTCAGCCGCCGGGGACCGAACAGCCTCTTCGCCAGCTCCTCCTTCACCAGCGAGGACATCGCCGCCCCCCTCTGCCGCCGCCTCCCGGCTCCTCGGCGGCGGGTACCGGACCCCCGCACCCCGCAGCCGCCGCTCCGCGCACCCGCGGGGGACAGCGGCGGAGGCTGCCCCCCGGCCGCGAGGGAGGCATCGCTCCCGGCGGGGTCCGAGTACCGACAGTTCCCCCCGNCCCGCCAGTCCCCCCCGACGCGGGCCAGCCCCCTCCGCCGCCGTTAAGGCTGCAGTCACCGGAGGGGGGGAGAGGCCGGGCCGCGCATCTCCCCGCCCCACGCGTGTCCGCCCTCCCGGGACGGGCCCGGGAGACGCCTCCCTGCCGGAGGGGGAGAGAATCATGGAATCACAGAATTGCCTAGGTTGGAAGGAACCTTTCAGATCATCGAGTCCAACCATGAACCTAACACTGACAAAAAACATCACTAAACCATNGCTCCAGCATCTGAATGTCTGGTTTTGTAGTGAGCAGCCCAAAACTGGACCCAGTACTTGAGGTGAGGCTTCACCAGTGTCGAGTACAGGGGGACAGCCACTTCCCTAGTCTTACTCACCACACTGTTCCTGATGCAGCCAGGATGCTGTTGGAATGAGCAAGGAAACATGCAGAGGAATCAGACTAAAGGCAGTTTACCAAGAATTGTCAATTAGTGCGATTCTTTTTATCAGTAGATAAAAGAGTTAGTAGGAAAGAGTCATTCCTTCTAAAAGGAATTACATCGCCTTATAGCTGTTACTGCTGCTACTGCGCTAATAGCTTTATGGCTATTAATAGAGTTAAGGGGAAAATTACCTTATGCCACTCGTTATGAACAGGAAGTGAACTCACCTCCATGCACCAGGAGTCCTCGGAGGGTGGGTGCAGCCTGGGGACCAGAGGACCTGCCATCCTCGGGATGCTTTTGTATGTGAGGGGCCTGATACATCAGACATAGAATCATAGAATTGCCTAGGTTGGAAGGGACCTTTAAGATCATCGAGTCCAACTGTTCACCTAGCACTGCCAAGTCCACCACTAAACCATGTCCCTAAGCACCACATCTACACTTTTAAACACCTTTTAAATACTTTTAAAGGTCTTTTAAATACCTCCAGGGATGGTGACTCAACGACTTCCCTGGGCAGCCTGTTCCAACACTTGACAACCCTTTCAGTGAAGAAATTTTTCCTAATGTCCAATCTAAACCTCCCCTGGTGCAACTTGAGGCCGTTTCCTCTGAGTATATTTGCAGAAATTTTGGGTGTTCCTGCCACTCCCCAGGTGTGTGAGTAAAATTCCTGGAGAACGTACTCTTCTAATTTCAGTATCTAGAGTAGCCTGTGTTAGGGTTTTCCCTTTGGACTCATTTCTGGCTGCTTATAGAAGTTGGGTGTGCTCTTCTAATTCTTATGCTCAAGCTTATTATGTCTAAATACCTTCTTGGGTTTTCATTCTTACAGTCTCAGTGGAATGTAATGAATCTAACCTTAGAATAAAATTGAGTGCTAAAGTGAAGATTTAGAAGGTAAGGTAAAAAAATCTGAGGATTTTAAAAAAAAGTTTTTTGACAAAATTATTAGAATCATAGCATTATAGAATGGTTTGGGTTGGAAGGGACCTTAAAGATCATCTAGTTCCAATCCCCCTGCCATGGGCAGGGACACCTCCTACTAGACCATTAGAATAATTTAGTGCCATAGGGTCTACACGGTCCTTTGCTGATGTGAAGCAAAATGGGATCAAGTAAAATGATGACGTGAAATTAGGGAAAATCACCCTGTGCTGTAGACAGTCAGCATAGTGGCTGGATGAATGGGAAAGGGATTGAAAAGAAACTAGAATATTTTGCTTTATTCTGCTTCCTTTTCATCCCATGTATTTGGAAACATAGTTGTAATTCTTAAATCTATAGGTTAATTTTCATCCCTGCTTTGGGAGAGTAAAGTTACTCTAAGCTTCAGGTTTTGCATACATTTTATTAGTACAGTAAGGACAAATTTCATCTCTTATCTTTAAAGAAGGTATGAACCTCACTACAAGAGCTTATCTTAGGATAAGGGCATGATGCTCACTTCCAAAGGGAGACAACTGCATGTCAGCAAAGTGCCGGGTGTAGAGATTTCCACCTAGTGAGCTGAGGCTCAGGGGTCCCCAGATGCCTGCCCACAGCCTTGGTGAACTGGCCATGCCTTGAATATATGGGACTGATGCACAAATTGGCTCGCAGTGCATGGTCCCTCCTCTTTTTCTGCCAGCTCTTGGCAGAATTGTCAAGGCCTGTGCCCCAGACTTCAGTTCGTCACCATCAGTGTTAATAGTGTCATGGTTGGAGAGGTTTCAGTGCTCGTACTTAGTGCCAGAGTCCTCATTAGGAGGCTGATTCTGACTCAGCCAACCCATAACTCATGTTGCATCTCAGATGCTTGCATTTTTTTTTGCAGTTGTGAAGCAACAAATGTACAGACAAAAAAACCCTTAGAAAAATACCTTCAGCACTGGAAGAATTTTCCATCAGTTTTTTCCCTTGTGGAAGGTTCAGCTGGTACTGGAGGAACTGCAAAGGTGGTGGGTGAAGCATCACTGGCATCTTGGAAGTGATGGAGCTGAGACAAGAGTGGTGTGTAGATCTGGTCTTTCTTGGGTTAGTTTTTTATTTTTCACAGTTTGATCAAACTGTAAGTCATTCTGCCTCAGTTTTCACAAGAGTGTTTTGAGGTTTGAAATATTAATCTTCTTAAACTTTCGGTGGTTTTGGATATTCTTGCATAATAATATTGTGCCACTCTGCTCAGTAGTACGTGGCTAGTAGAAATTTGCACATTAGTGGAGCTTTACATTGCAAGCCATAACTGGGCTTTAGGTGGGGCTTTAGGGCTGTGTAGCTGCTATTTGAGCAGTACTAACGAATGTACTAATGAATGCTCCCCTGCCTCCTACCCTCTTGTGTCCATGCCTACTTTGATTTCACTGTACGGAAAGAGCATTGCTTGTACACTGACTTGAGCATCTGTTTTGCACGCTGCGTACGTGTGAGGCTCATGATAAGCACATTCATAAATATCTGCATATTGTGTCCCGAAACATCTACTCCTAAAGCACAGGCACAGGTAAATTACAGTTTTCATGTTTAGGAATATTTTGGAAAAGGAGCAAAAGTTTTTGGGAACTTATATAGTAATTTAAAAGTTTCTACCTGGTAGATGCAACTGTTCATAAGAAGACAACTGCTATATAGGCTTCGGTAAAAGATTCCTCTGGATTTATTTCTGAGCTGTTGTGCGTGCAGATAGTGCTCCGAAGATCCTATCCTGTGATGTAACTATTATCCTCATACCTCCTCTTAAATCAATTTATATTTCAAAAAGTATTATAGAGGTTAAATTACTTCTGCAATATCCTTTAATGCATTCTCAAACACTACATTAAGCAACCACTCTGAGTATATGCATAGACAGGTACAATGGTGGTTTTAATGTTGAATGCTTTAATAAGAAACAGAAAAAAACCGTAATTCACTATTGCTCTTCATTCTTTGGATTCTTTGTTCACCCATCCTCTGTTAGAACGTAGCAGAACAGTTTCGGTGCAGCTGGTATCAGGACTACCTGTAGTATTTTGGATAATGCCCATAAACATTTTTATTTTTTATTTATATCTACCCTGCACTTCATAGTCTTTTCTCTATTCTTAGAATTCAGTGTGGAGAAATGACCAGCCCATTTTGCAATGACTCACAAAATCACTTCCTTCCTCTCTATTTCTTTACTACTTTGCTGACTTGGGTGGGCTGGAAATAAAGCTTGTTAGGCTTTAGAATCTCCTTCCTCTACAGCATGCATAAAGCTAGTTTTTATGTCTCCTTGCTTGGTTGTCAGTATATTAAATATTGTGAAGGATGATTCTTGCAGTAAGTAAAGAGTATCTGCAGTGCCTGCCCAGAGCTTCTTGCCTACTTACACGTTCTTCTGTCCTCTGTTTCCTTGCTCTGTTTCTGTTCTCCCTCTTGCTTTTCTTCCAATATTATATTTGTTCTTTCTTTTTCCTTTAATCTTCTGCAACATATACGTCTTAGGGACTTAGAGGCTCTTTTTAGATGACTCATGCAAAAAATAACACATATTTGATATACGAAGATAGGGTTTAACCGAGAGCAGCTAGGCACCGCTATATGTGTGTAAGCATGCTTTCACTGGAAAAGAAGCATATGCAATTCAAGGCTAAGATAGGAAGTCCTGGTGGTTTGCAATTTGAAGTTCTCCTGGTCACCCAAATTTCATCCCACTCAAAACCTGCCATTGCAAGCTTCCCCTTTAATAGTTCTTCTTGCTGGTATTATTACTGCTGAATGGAAAAAGGAACAGTTTCCTAGAAGCTGCGGGGACATATTGAGCGATGAGATTTCAGACCCACCTTAGCTGAAATACTGTCGCCCAAATCCTGACAGTTCATAACGGAACGCCAACAGTTGGGCAGTAACTTACCCAGCCAGCAAGGACACACTGTGGTCTGGGATCAACTTCCCATTCTGGCATCCAACACCCCGGCCAAATGTCCCTCCTTCCCTCAGCTAAACCTGCCCGTGAATGTGTGTCGTATGGACATAAACCAGAGCAGATTAAACACCTTATTACCAGTGCCACAAATAAATTTAAATCCAAATTTAACTTGGATTTACCTGTAACTCTCCAGATAGAGGAACTACAGATGTTTGTGAAAGCTGTGCACCCTCCACCCCAGGCTTACAGTGGTCTACAAAGGAACCCTTTACAACATGAAGTGGTCACCAGGGGAGTGTCTCAGACCTTTCTGCCAAATATTTATTACTTCTGTTCCTTTTTGTTCCCTGTCTTTTCCCTGAAAACTTTTCCCATGTCCAAATACAGTTTCTCGTTCTGTACGCAAGACAATGACTTTAATAGATGTAGTAGCAGGTCCTGAAAGGATAAATCTCTCTAATCTTTATTGTTTCTCAGTCACACTGTTCTGGTAAAAATCAATTCACCAGCTTTAAAAACAATATTTATGATGAGTCCCTATACTCCTTTGGATCTATTAATGTGCATTAGTATATATACATGTAACTGATTAGTTGGGGCTTGATCCAAAACCCATTAAGTCAGTAACATGCTTGCCTTTGATTTTGGTGGGCTTCAGAGTAGGCATTACTGGAACAGCAGAGCGGTCACCATGTCTAGGTGGGACTTCACTGTGTTCTGCTTGTTGAAGCCCTCCAGAGGATGTACATTTTATCTCTCTCAAATTCCCAGCAAGAAGCACACCCTTACAAAGCAGTGTTTGCTGCAAGCATCTTTCCCATTGCTCCTTGTTTGCTAACATTCTGAAATAAAAAGAAGGAATGAAAATACAACATTCAGAATAATCTCTCCGAGATGCAAAGGATCCCTGTAGGTTGAAAAGCATCATTTACCATCGTAGTTAAATTACGATTTACTTTCCTCTAGCTGTTGTTTCTGTTTGAGGTTTCAGCCAGGCATGGTTTTCTCTGTCAATGCTTGGTTTATTGTCTGTAAGTATTCTTCTCAGCTTTAGGGCTCCAGACCACTTTTTTGACATCATAGGTGAGATTTTAGAGTATGAACTAGAAATCATGAAAAACATTCTACAATAGCTGGCTGTATAGAGAGTATAGACTTCAGAAAACTAATTCTGAACAATCATCGCCTGTTTTTCTTCCTCTTGTTGCTAACGATTTACTTTTTTCAGGTCCCTTTTCCCACTGACATTTATAGAAGATCTGGCTCCTAGCTATGGCTAGTTATTCACATGTTTTGATAGCTTTGCCAATACAATTAGATCCCTGTGCGGTGAAGCACAGACCCAGTTAAGTTGTACTGAAACCTGTTTGAAGCAGCAGAGGTAACAGTGTTTCCTGCAGAAGTGCTATTCAGTGAGGTATGGCTTGAGTCACTTTCTCAGTTTTAAAATAGAAGCATAGAAATACATGCTGGAGAAGACATCAGTGGTTAAAATGTTTTTTTGTAGAACTACTTTTCTCCGAACTCCTTTTGGGATCCTTTTGGGATCCCATTAAAAGAGTCCTGCACCAACCTCAGGCTATATGGGTGCTCAAATAGAGGATGACTGAAGATCTCATCAGTTCTAGTAAAGAACGCTAAAACCCAAATATGATTGGTTTCTCTAATGGTATGATGTAACTACTCGGTTTAAAAAAGTTATATTTCCTTGGAAGAAAGGAAAGAAAAGAGTTTATTTGAGATTTGATTAAACTGAAGCTTGTCAAGTTTATGTTGAGTTTATACTGGTTTATCATCCTCAAAATGTAATCATGCCAACATCCCATCCAAAGCTTTCCTTCCAATAGCGAACGCATGTTCTTTCTTCACAGGATAGTAAGCAGATGCTGCTTTATGGATGAATTTTAGAAGCATATTTTGAAACATAGCACATAGGTAGGAACTATTCAGTTCTTCTATGAAGAATTCACATGTGTTGAATTTTACACATGTATGAGCAAAAAATTAGGGCCTTAAGAAAGTTAACTTGTATAATAAGAGTTTAGGTTCCTGTTCAGCAAAGCACATAATAACACATTGATGAATTGGAGCCACATTTAATTAACAGCATAAAATCCTGGCATGATGGATTCAGCACTTTGTTATTCAAATATAACCCATTCAATGTCATACAGTTTTCTTTGTGGAGGTAAAATCCTAAAGACAGCGGTAAGGTAAAAAAAAAAAGTAGTAAAAAAAAGTTTAAAAAAGTCCTGTGAGTTTCTAGGCAAACAAATGACTGTTAATCTTCTGACAGCTGGAAGCTCTTGAAATGCTCGGGCTTTTGACATCTGTATTTAAAACAGTAAATTTTGATGGCATGTTTTATGAAAATACAGGGGAGAAAGCACAGTAGAGAGTTACCTTGACCAAGAAGTCAGGAAATACCTTGATAATTACATTTGAAGTAAATCAGGTCGTGATGCCAACGAAACTGCCCTTTTATGGTCTCGTTTGATTGTAAAATTTTTCAATAAACCCACTTTTTCTTCAAGAGTTACCCAGAGCAACTGTAACTGATACTCTGTCAAAAGCCTCTTCATACTTTTTAATAATGATTTTCATCTCTACCTCTGTAGTCTCTAGTAATAAATTTCACTTGTCTTGGCACAAGAACCATTCTCTTCCCTCATGAAAATTGAACATTATTATTAATGTAGATAGTCAATTACTTCAGATTAATGTGGATTTATATTTAAAATCAATACATCAACGTGATGCAAAGCACTCTTAGAACACTATAAACTTCTGCTGGATATCTAATCCATTTTTAAAAAATTCATAAAGAGTCGGGAATCTATACAACTGCATAATTTGTGTGGATATTGTATTTAGGGGATGAGCACATAGTTGACAGTTGTGTGGCTTAAAATAAGTTTTAGTCTATATAGATCTTTATCAGTTCTTATTCTGTCAGTTACTCAAAAAGGTTAGCGTCAAATACATTTAGAGAAGAAATAAAATACAAAAATGTTGAGAGTGAATTTAATTCATCATGGGAAAAAGCTAGTAAGGGAAGGGTGGACACAATCTCCAAATGCTTTCAAAGGTGGCTGGCATTGTCAAAGAGTAACTTTAGTCAATTGCAAAGTACATGGTTCAGTATAAGAGTAATTAACTGAGATATAATGACCCAGCATTTGCAGATTATGTGATCTGATCTTAAACCAGTTTCTATCATCCTCTTCATGGAGCCAGAAGGATTTGTTGCAATGAAGACAAATGTCAGTTCTACGTTGTCCAGTTTAGTTGGAGTCCTGGACATGGAAGAAACTACTGGAAACTGAAACTACTCACAAGACTATTAGATCATTCGCCTTTCTCAAGGCAGGATCAACCCCATATAGGTAATTTGTCTGGTCGCCTCATAATCAGAGACACAACTTCTATAGGGCTCATAAAGTCTCATACCTTGCGTACCAAACTGCAGCACTTAAAGAACTCTAGTACCCCCCATTTGACTTACCCACCTGATGTCTTTAGTGCTCTCTGGATGCATAAAATAGTCATGATTTGATGCAAGGCATTTGTAAAAAAGAGACTTTGTCTAAGGCAAACTTGTTCTTTTTTGACTTGTGAACTCCTTAACATTTGGTGATGAAAACTTGGATCCATTATGTTTTTTCCTTGGTCTTTATTAAATTCTTACGTTTCACCCCATAACTGAAAAAAAAAATAATAGTTGCATATTAGTGTAAGTTCAATAAAATAAAACTACAGGGTGCCTCATCTTTTTTATTGTCTGAATTTTGAGTTAGAACTAGAGAATATTGCACAAAGATGGGAAAAGTGTGGGTCAGCCTCTTTTTGTTTCTGCCAGGCCTCAGTTCATAACCTGGATTACACTTACATCTTCTCTTCCCCGTTGCCTTCTCATGGCAAGTGAAAGACCAGAGAAAGGTCTTGACTGTCTGCTTTTCAGCCGGCTCATGTTACTTAAGCATACGATTAGCATTTTCCTATAATTACATTTTGTAGTCTCCATTTCTCTCCTTCTGTAGACAGACATAATATATTAATTGTTTTCCTTCCCATTAGCATCTTGGTAAAGAACTGGGTGAAGACATAGAAAGATCCTTGCCCCATGGAAGTGTAGACTGGGACCCTACACCTGGTTTGGCGTGGCTGATCTCCACCCATGAGTGGACACCGCTGATGGCACTGAACCAAATCAGTCAACAAGGCACTGATGGCCTGGGACTGTATAATCAGAAAATCATGAGTCCTGTCCATTGAAAGGTCTGTTCCACCTGCAGCATTTACTGTGTGGAAGAAGATATACCTGTAAAATCATTATTAAGGGAGAAATTCTTTTCTCCAAACATATTTTATACTGCTGTTGAAAAGTTGCTGCAATCAATGAAATACAGAATTTCAGAAAGATCTGCCCTTCAGGAAACACACCAAAGAGCAACAGCCACACCTCTGAATTCTTTGGCAAAGACCTTTGAATCCTATTTTTTGCTAAGAGACATCCTAAAAAACACCCAAACCAGGTGCTTTCATCTGTCATCAACATGGAAGTTAATTATGCTGCAGTTACTTTGCTTTCATTGAAACAAGTGCATCTCTATTAATTAAAATTAGAAAATGCTCACAGAAAAGGCCCTCTTGAGCTTCCAATTTGGTCATTAAATTATTATCTAAGTTCTTTAGTCTTTATTTCAAGTATATCCAAGTTGTTATAGATGGTTGCAGACTTGTTAGCCTTATTAGTTTGGACAACTGGGTCGGGTTTACTAGCTTTTTTCTGTAATGTGTGCAAGTCTCATTCGAAGCCCTAAGTTTACTAATTCAAATTCAGATCTTTAATATCGTTACTAATGTCCCTCTGGTTTGTTTTCTAAATCTGGTCACGCAGAATAACACCTACAAAATCCTTTTTGTGTTGCAGACTTTTGGTTGGTGAACTCAAGTGTTGCCCGTTCAGCTACTGGAGAATAAGAGCTTGAAAAGGTTCTGTGCTTTTCCACTCATTCATTTATACACTAAATCCTAGAATAAACATCTGCTTATTTTGATTACACTGGCAGTGGAAAATTCGGGTGCTGTACTGCTAAGGGGCAATGACACCTCTACTTCTTCTACAAGCAGTATATGCTGAAAGTCAGATAGCTGGATCTAGGGAAAAATCTTCACTAAACACTAGTTTACACGGACTTTTTGAATTAGGTGTTATCTAAATTATATGACTGGAGACAATTACTGTGGGTCTTTGAAGTTGAAAATATGCTGTGCAGAGTGACAGCAAAATATTACATGAAAATTGTGAATAAATGGCGAATATTTTATTGTATAAAAAGCAATGATTGGATCATGAGGCAGTAGTCTAAACATTGTGACCATGTAAGCGATTAATAAAGATGCCTAGCAAACATATATCCACAATGTATTAAGTATATAAATACAATTTTTCTGCTGCTTTGCCACTGGGGACTCAAAATGGTTCAGATTTGTTACCTTTAAAAAGGTTTTAACCAAAGGATAACTGAATAAAAAGAGCAAACAATATCTTTTCATTCAAGCACAGGACTTCATGTTTTTTGCAAAATCTTGAACAGATGTAAGCAATCTTCATGAAAAAAAACATTGGTTACGTTGGTCATAAAGTATAAAATACCCCTAAGTTTGTCATTTTGACGAGAGGGTTCATTCAGTTTCACTGTTTAGTAAATCCAACCTAGAGATTGTCAATTTTTTTTTTTATTTTTGTGAACATTTTTCCAGTAGTCTGGAAACAATACTTGAACAAAAGTAACAAATATATTCCACGCACACATAATGATTTAAGCCTATTGCAACAGGATAGTGAAATTTCATTATGTCTGCCAAACATAAAAACATTTCAGAATCAAGCTGTTCTGTTGAACTAATTAAATAATTAGTTAATTCTGGAACTAATTAAACTTGGACTCCAAAGAGCTTCTATCGGGTGGATGGTTGATTTTGTAGCAGAGTTGCACTACGGCGCGTGGGAGCTATTCACCGGACCAAGCTGGTGGGAGCTGCTGTGAATGTCCCAGCCACAGGAAAAGTTTTGATCGTAATTAGTATCTCGTTGGACACCAGAGAATCCACATCCCCTCAGTTTCAGTTTCTTCTGGAGCAGGAGCTCTGGTAGAGCATGGACTGCTGAAGCACTCACTGGTCTGGGAGCGTTCTCTCTTGTGTAGACTTTCAAATATCTATCAATAATATTAAGCAAGTAAAGAAGTAAAAATTGGGTATGTGGCAATAGTGATTGCATGCACTTGCACGTGTGCATTTTGTAGGATTGCAGATGCTGTGTTTTCTCGGCTAGAGTGTTGCAGATGATTATGATGGTTTAAATTATAAATGTGCATTTTAAATAATGTACACATTATTTACACGTGTGACACTGTTTCCTTCGTGTATACTATTTTTTCATTGTTTTGCGTTGCTCCCCTGCAGATGCTTACCCTTGAAGCATATGAATAATCTCATTGGATTAACTGTTCTTGTGTTTAAAATAAAACACACACATAAATGTTTAAGCCGTTTTGAAGTCTTTTCCTTACATTCAAGTAATAACTTTTTGTACACTTTTTTTTTTTTTCCCAGATACGTTGGCCGGAGCCCTGCGGTGCAATGGGCAATGTTCACCTGAGGCTGTCTCATGCTGGAAGAGATCTGTCATTCAAAACCAGTAATTATTTTACAGGTAACCTGGTTGATATTTTTAGTGTCTATGTATTCTCCATAGTAAGAATACATAGGAGCAGTAGCTCTGATACCCAGAAGATAAAACAGCCATATTAGCTCAAAATGGAGATTTCCCCTGCTTCTCAGTATCCTGCCTTGACTCTGACACACAGTATCAGAATCCAAGTTGGTCCCGTGTGTAGTGGTCTTTCCTGAACTCAGCTGGCTCCTGGCAATCAATATTTTAGGGACTTTCTAAGCCTGAGGTTGTGTTGGACTGAACACCATTATGTTTAGTAGCCATCAGTAGACCTATCTTCTATGAAGTTATGTAATTTAATTTTAAAATGATTTATACTTTTGTACTTCTTAACATCCTGGGACAGAGAGTTCCATAATTCAGTTGATATGTCGGATAAGAAAGTATTCCCTTTTGTTAATTTTAAACCTTCCATCTGATAATATCTTTGAACATCTCCTAGTGCTTGTGGTGTAAGAAAAAGTGAATATTTCCAAATAGTTTGTGGGTTTATAGGCTTTTATCATATCCTCTCCCTTAATCCTATGGTTTATAAACTGAAAGACCCTAATCTGTAACATTACGTCTATGACCAGTCTTGCTACGTTTGCCTCAAATTTTTCCTTGTTCTACTATATACTTTTGGAGAGGATCTCTCAGCTGAGTGTAGCAGCCCATCAAAATGCCACTGATTTGTCACTCACTGTCAGCTCTAGATTTGACCAACCCAAAAAGTTTTGTATTCTCAATACCTTTTGTTAGCTTGTTATTTATTCCTTTTTTTCCAGTTCACTTGTCTGTATATTGGACAGTTGAGGTCCCAGTGCAGATCCCTGAAGAACCTGGAGTAGCTTTTATCATTGTGAAAACCATCAGTTCATTTCTGCCTTTTGTTTCCTCTCTTCTCCCTACTCATGGGTCCATGGGAGGAATTTCCTTTTTATTCCATCAGCCTCGGCTATGTCAGTCTCTCTAGTTCCCTTCAGAAACTTTGGTGAGAGCTTGTAGAAAGCTCTTGGAAATCTGTGTGTACCCCATCAGCTGGACATCATGCCAATAGGATTGCCAGCTCTTTTGGATGGTTTAATACATGTACAACCATGATTTATCTCTGCAATGCCTATGGGCTCTTCCCTAATAGATTGTTTCACCTGTGTTAATTTTTATCCTGCTAAATATTACAATTCCTACCAATTTTTGTGGTATGCAAGGTCAGACGCAAAATGTTTTCAGGATGTTGTGTACATGAGGAGATTTACTATTCTTCGTTTTACCCACTCAGTCCTCAACTTTGTTGCAGTCTGCCTACGTGCGTTGGCCCTGCGTATATGTACAGCCACCTTCGCTTATACGAGATTTGATCAGACGCAATGATCTGCCTGGACTCATCACAACACGTTATTTCCACCTTTTCCTATATTATTGGAGCAGTAGTAAGAAAATAAATCAGACCAGAAAGCTCAACACCAGCTTCAGACCTGGACTCTGTAGTGGACCAAGCAGGTAGCAAATTGGCTAGTGTATGAAGCTGAAACTCAAAATAGAAGGTTGTAGGTGTTGGCTGAGTTTTTATTTGTGTAGGAAGCATTCAGATAAAACTAATTTCTGTCAAGTATTCCACAACCTGCACACTGTTGTATTTTGTAAAGAATCTGTTGTATAGATTAAGAGGTATTATTGTGCTTTTTCTGAAGAAAAATAAATTCGTATCTCAGATGTTTCCCCATGACTACTATAGAAACTTTTATAATTAAAATATTTTAAGTGTCTGTGGAGAAAGCTGGGATACAATCCACATAAAAGGAGACACCAATATTTGCATATTCCATTTGTTCAGAACGAAGATTTTGAGAAGCTTAAGTATTTACTGAAGAGTTTTTCAGAGCTGAGAAGTCAGCAAGACTGCAGGCAGGTAAGCAAAATAGATTTCTGCTGATAAATAATTAATCCAGTAATACTGGTGCCCCGTATACATAACCATTGCATCTATGCAAATATCTTTTAGAAGGAGAAAGAGCATTTGCTTGGAGCGTGCAACATTATTGATGGTTCTGACATTTTAGATTATTTCACTTGAAGCTGTCATTCCTGCCTTGAGTATGAGAGTGCTAATCTAGCTCGTATCAGTTTCCTGATCTCAAGGGACCTGCGCTTGGCAGTCTTTGCTGTGGTATGAAAGAAGAGCAGATGACGGTATCGAACACTGGCAATGTGCATGCTCTGGGGAACCTGGCCCTTCAGTATATATTATTAGGCATAAATACTACACTACTGAAATATGCTGGTACACTGAGAGAACTGTGAATATTTCTCGTATAGAAAGCAGCAATTTGGGTTGGGTCTTTGCTGTTATTTTACTGGGGAAAACATTCTGCAGAGGGGAAAGAGAAAGAACAAGGGTGAAATAAGATAATTAAGAATGCATGAAACCAGTTCTTTGGTATCAGGGCAATGAATATTCACGATGGGAGATTTGTTTCCGAATCATGAGGGTTTTTTAGACTTTCGTAGTTCAAGGACGTTCTCTATAGGATTATCAAGTTTTTTCTCACAATTAAGCAGGACAAGAAGGACATAGAGGGACAAGATGTTTTTCTGCACTTTAAGTTTTAATACCTTCTGTAAATAGAATAATCTTCTTATATACAATAGTGAGCAAAGAAATTTAGATTCCATTTTTCAGTGGATACAAAGTAAACATAATTTTTAGAGTTAATAGGTTTTTGTTTGGTTGCAGTAATAGGATAAACCTTTTGTGTAAGCATGAGGCTTGGTCTATAGCATTTGGTAAATATTGACAAATATTGCCCCCTTAAAAGACTGCAGCATCGGCTGTCTTGTTCATCAGGAAGGTGGCTGATAAACCAGCTATCACTTCTGTAATGCTGCCAGTTTAAAGTTTTTGCAAGACATTTTTTTTGTCAGCTCATGGAATTAATGGTATAATCACTGTTCTATTCTACTGAACGTGTCTTTATTTGGCAAATGTGTTAAAGAAGCAAAGTCTCATGGCTCACGTTGATGAAGTAATTCCCAGTTCAGCTCTGGGAGTGTTAGTGGTAGGCTGCTCTTGGGCACTATTTAGGCTTTTGGACCCACAAACACTCTTCTGAACTCTTTATTGTCAGTGTCTGTCACCAGTAACCTGTACGGACAAATGTCTTCATTCCCATAGTAGCACTCCCACCAGTTTCTTCCTCAGACCTTGGAAAGGCTGAGCCTTACTCCACTTTCTTCTTCCAAGAGGCAGGCATGTCTGGCATCATCTCTTGTTCCTCTGCCGAGCTACCACGAAGGTTACAACCCTCTCCCTTCTCTTTTTATTGGAAAGTGTTAGGATGGGATACTCCTGCCTGCACTTTGATGAGGGATAGCAATTTGTAGGCCAGACGGCAATGAACTGGGCATGGCAACAACTGGTACAACTTGTTCCCCTGTCCCCTCTCACTTCAGATGTGAGAGGAGCCCTCCCATGGGGCCCTGAATCACAGAGGGTCAATAATTTCACTGGAAGATCTAGAGGAATAGGACATATAGGGGGTAGTATGCATCCTATTCAAGGAAGGTACAGGAATACATAGCAAAAGAGACTTTCAAGCAAGGAGAATGGTTTACTCCTTTATGCAATGGCTGATCTAACAAGAATAAAAAAAAGATATGAAATGACAGAACTAGCCAATGGATGTCAAGCACTGCTGTTACAAAAATCTTCTTTGCAATCTTTTTTTGCTAGTGAGTAATTTCCGGCAGGGTTTAACTTCACCTTCACCACAACGTACCTTGAGGTGGCTCTTGTGTGCTTTGTCTCCACAAGCCCTTTATTAATAAAAAAATCTTTATTTCTTTTTTTCAAATAGAAGTAATTCTGAAGAAGAACAGAATGTTTTGGTATTTGTCTCATAAAACATACCTCCAGTGTTGTCAAGCTGTAGTTTATCAAAAGTTAGAGGAAATAATATTGTACCATTCTTCAAACAAGCAGTATTTTCAAACAAAACAAAAATCAAAGTCTCATCATAAAATGGTAATCATACCTCAGACTCTTGACCTTGCAAAATAAAACATTGACAAGTATCCTTCTGACATTTTCCAAGTTAAGCCACAGTCCCATCAAACTGTGTCCAAAGTAGTTAAGAAGTGAATGTCCTCTGTGGCAAAAGCCATGCTAGGCAACACAGCAAAACCAGCGTGCTATATGGAAGGATACTCTTTAAAGTGTTAAAGATAATTATTTAAATTTTAAATTCTTCAAACTGTTCAAGAAATTTCCCAGCCTCAAGTAGATTATCCTACTATCTCCCACTTCCCTCCAAAATTTTGTCTAATTTCCAGGGGGTTGCCTTGTTTGAGGCTTATGATGCGGACAAAAGCCCACGAACACAGGGCAAAAGCAGGTCTCGCAGTGCAAAAAATAGGCTATTGATAAGCATTGGGAACATGCCAACAAGTCTTCAGATCTCTTTTGAGCAACTTTTTCTTGCATTGTGGGATAATATGACACATTTTTGCGTAGGCTGTGATGAGGATGGATGAAGGCTGTATGAGACTGGGCTGCCAGTATGAGACCATTAGACTCATCATACTTTCGGACCTAGTAAGCTATTTAACATTTGGCATTTTGAATAGCATTAGTGATCCCAGGTATTGTAGGGCAACAGGTGGGGAGCACGCCTCTACTCTTGCTGCAGTCAGATCACTTCTTTTTTCCACTCTGTTCTGCACCAGATAGATCCCAGTTGGATCGCCGAGCAACCCCCACTCCACTAGCTCTTAACAAATAGTTGTTAGTATTTCCTGTATCATAAGCACATATAATCATGTAATTAATGTTAGTGAATCAGCCTCTATCTACCACTCCAAGGTTTATTATGAAAATAAATATATAGGTATGCATTTTAAAGGGTATGTATGTATAACTGTCTAGGGATGAGGTCAAAGGGAACTGAGGTGCTCAACTCCTCCATGGTTTTGGGGACTTATTACACTGGAAAATTTGTTCCTTTGTAAACATTTCTGAAACGGCGGACTGCATGGGCAACATGTCCTGACAGCATAAGTGAATTTTGCAATTACTTTGCTGTTTCCTTTTTTAGGTCTTTGAAGGGCCTTGCAGATCAATACCTTAGTACCAAAAAATCAGGCTTTTAGAATGCTGTGTGCAAAGGTTTTGTGCAAAAATTGGTATTTATGTGTCTAATGCATAAGTGTGATTGATGTGTTGGGCAACTGCTGAAGTAAACGTGCATGCAAGTTACTAATCAGGTGTTTTGATGTTGATTTGATGGTAATTGTACAGGAGACGTGCATATGTCTGTGACTTCCTGGGTTGTTCTGACCCTAGTATGACATAAAAATAGTCTTGCTAGCCATAAAACACTTCTTGAAGTCCTGGTGAGGGAATCTTATGCTTGATTTTCTAAGAAATATTCTGATGTCTACATTTTGTTGCCAGCATTTTATAATTATTCATTGATGACATTGCTTTGTATTTAGATTTTTGCTTTTATATATGTGTCTTTTAGGTGTGAATTTGGAACCATTATTATAAGGCAAGGACATGCACCAGGTGAATGCTGTTTAATACTGTTTGGAAAATTCAGAGACAGTGAAAATTTCAAAGCTCAGACTTTTGTCTCAAATATTATGTGAAGCTGAAGAAGGAGACTTCATAGCACTAGGTGTGTATATTCAAATTTAAAAAAAATAATTAAAAAGCTCTTAAATTATTTAAGGTTGTATTTTCAAAGGCAAAGAAGGAAGGTCAATGCTTTGACAATTATTTGCTATCCTTTTTATTAATACTTGAATAATATTTACAGCATCAAAATAGTGAAATCTACGCTTTTGTACACGAGTGTATATTGATGATGAAGGATAATGAGTGGTGTTTGGTGATTTTGGTGTGCACAGCTTACATTATATTGATAAATGGTAAAACTCATGGAGATGACGTTGCTGCTCCTGGGACAGCAACATTTGTTCTATACCTGCAGAAAAAACATCTGTACAGGAAGAAATGGCAAACTGGAGTAGACTTTGGGGTAGGCATGGAAAAAAAGTTTTGAGTTTTTCCCATGACAAGATGTGACGGTATATAAATAACTGATGTTATAGCAGACGAGATCTAAGTTGCATGCCAACTGCAGTACAATTTGACATAGAAGTTTTTTCAGAGATAAAGCTGAAGATTTACCCTTTTTTTAAGATTACAAATAGGGAACAATTTTTACTGCCCATTCTAGGATTCTTTTTATATTTCTAAACTGTTTACTGAAGGCATTTTTGAGTGACCTAGTCTTCATTCAAAGGATGAGTCCCTGAAGCTAGAAGTCTGTCTAAGTAGTTTTCTAATGCTGTTTACTCAGCGTAGTCCTTTTCTTATGAAAGCAGTAGGTTTTATATCATGATGTGCCAGGTACTGGAGTTAATTGATTATGTTCTCTGTAGGGAACTTTGAAGTAAGAAACTTGATTCGTCTCATTTGAGAACGGAGAAATGGGGGAACTTACTGACCCTATTAGAACATTGTAGTGTAGCTGTAGGACACTTTGTGGTCTTCAGTGATGGCCCAGAAGTGCTTTTGGTTATTGGTGTGTTTAATGACATACACAGGAAAGCAAGGAGAGACTGCACAGAATTATTTAATGGAATCAAATAAAGTTTCTAGATGGGTATAAAAGGTTAAGTATTTTTAATCAGACTCTTCTGTCAATACTAACCAAATAAAAGTCAATATTTGATATTCGCAAAGATAAATCAAGCTCCAAATAATGGCCAAGATATATTACAATAATGCAACTCAATTTGAAAATGTCAAAGGAAACATTCTGTACTTTTCAGCAAAGTGTATTGTTTCATGATGGTCATGGTTTTGTGGAATTTTTTTTTCAAAAGAACTTAGCCAAAACATTGAAATCTAGTTTCTTGTTCTTCCCAAAACTGTGAAAGTAGTACTTTCGAGTTTTGGGAAGAATAACTGAGAAAGATAATCTCCTGTGCTGCAGAATACCCCATTAAAGAAACTATGCATAAGAGGTGTTGTTCCATATGGAAATATTGAGAGAGGAATGGAGAGAGGGAGCACAATTAACCCACTGACTTTTCTTCACTAAGAAGAATAATCAACTACTAATGGAGACAATGAATGAAATGGTTCTGATGTGGACTCCGTGTGTGGAATTTCCTACAGAGTATTATTACTTGGCCTTATTAAGAGATTTTCGCTGAGTTTGAATGGGCATTTATAGGCACAAAGAGTTAGTATCCCATGTAAGGAATCCATTTTTTTAACATTGGGAGACTTTATAGTATTCCTAGTAAGTAATAGTTCATATAATCTCTCAATGTATCAGTATTTCTTCTTTTTTCACTCTTCACCTTACTCAGCAGTAGAATTCACATTTTTCAGTGCTGTTAGTTTCTGTGTGTGTGTAAATATGTATGGGAAGGAAAGAAACAAGTAGATGCAGAAACAGAAAAGTAAGCTGCATCCAGGGAGTGGAAGAGCTTGAGGAAAACCCAAAAAAGATCATGGAAATTTTGTGAAGACCTTGAGGCACAAAGCAAGCAAATTGCCTTTTTCCTTCCCCCTCTTTCTTTTAAAAAGAAGTGAATTTGCATTTTGGAGAATATCATACTTACTAAACCAGAAGAAATTTTTTCAGTGTTTTGCTCTGAGATTCAAAGTTGTTGGATTAATTTCTGAGTTGAAAGTGCTGTTTGAGACAGAGCTGCTCAAAGGAGCAGAGGATGAGAATTGTTCCATTTCATCGTGCGATAGGAACGAGCATGAGAGAGCACCCTGTGTCCTCAGACAAAGGATCATATTTTTATTAATTCACTGCTTTAGTATTAGCTGTTTCAAAGGCAGATAACATTGCTGATTCTACCACCTGAATGCCAAAATCTTTGTGTGATCAGCCACGGAAAGAAACATCTCATATACCTGGAGAAACTGGGTAGTAAGGGAGAAGCTAGTGCAGAAGACAATGGTATTTGCACAGCTTTCCCCTGCAGGTGAAGAGGGTGGGTAAACATCTGGTCTCGAGTAGTGCAACACAGTTAACACTGAAAATACCTAGTATCTCATCGTCTCCTCCAGGCCAACACAATCTTTTACCTGTCTTGTAATACTGTAGCTCCCAGAGGGAAGCTGCCTTGGTCAGTTTGGGAGCCACATAATAGCTCAAAGGCCAGATATTGGCCCGCACAGAACTGGAAATCCCTTTCCACAAAGGACAAAATACCTCTGTATCCTTGGAAGATAGGTATGATTTCATGTCTGCAGGTCTCAGTTTTGCACTAAATACATCCAGGAGGAAACCCAGCTCCTCAATACCTCCATCTGGTCCTACCCACCCAGTTATTTAATGTCTGGGTCTAAAAGGCATCTGTGCTTTGAGTGGTCCATTCAGAAATGGTGACCATCTTCCAGAACTCCTAAGCCCTCTATCTTTGCCACTCCCAGCATGATGACAGATACATTTAAGAAGTTTAAATGGCCTTAAGAAAATTATTATGCTTTTACAATAACATTTTTGTTACCTTCGAATGATGTTTAATATGTCCATAGTTAGACAGCAGTAGTCTAGCCATTTAAAAGGGACATTTCTTCTGCTTTCTTTTGCTCCTTATGAAATTCACTATACATATTTTGACTGTGGAAATGCCCTCCGAAACAGAGAGTATGTCTCACACTCAGATGGTAGTTGTCCATCCACCTTTTTATGCATTATTAATATCATAGAGTCAGAAGGGCTTGTGGTTCTTTGTTTTACAAAGAAAGAGATTGAAGTTCAAATCCCATAAAAATTTGTCTACTTGAGGTGAACTAGGTAATGAAATACAGGAAAAAAGTTTTAAAGCCTTCTCAGCTCTTGGGATTTGGAGGTCCAGTATGTGGGTAGCTCTTGTAAATGTTTCCTTTTTTCACCTCTTGCATGAATAAATAATGGTGCAGAAATAAAAGGTGTGAGCAAACTTCTCCAGTATTTTAGCAATGGCAATTACAGTCAACAGATGTGTTGTACACATCCCAAAGCAGTAGCATTTGCTGTAAACTCCCCCTTTTGAATGCTTTGCTACCTAATGGTCAGCACTGTCCAGTAACAGCTGATACCAATTGCAGTGAAGGCTCTGTAAGATTCAGGCAAATATCAAATTTGGTTTCTTTTATACTAAGTCTCTGTGAAACAGAGCTTTATAAAGATTTTTATCACTGAATCACAGAGTGGCTGAGGTTGGAAGGCACCTCTGGAGGTCATCCTGTCCAACTCCCCTGCTCAAGCAGGGCCACCTAAAGCCAGCTGCCCAGGACTGTGTCCAGGCAGCTTTTGAATATCTCCAAGGATGGAGATTCCACAGCCTCCGTGGGTAACCAGTGCCAGTGCTTGGTCACCCTCACAGTGAAAAAGTGTTTCCTGATGTTCAGAGGAAACCTTCTCCGTTTCAGTTTGTGTCCATTTCCTCTTGTCCCGTCACTGGGTACCACTGAGAAGAGCCTGGCTCCATTCTGTTTGCACCATCCCTTCATGTATTTGTACACATCTATAAGATCCCCCTGAGCCTTTTCTTCTCAAGGCTAAACAGTCCCAACTCTCTCAGCCTTTCCTCATAGGAGAGATAGTACATTGGACTCTCTCCAGTATGTCCATACCTCTTTTGTACTAAGGATCCCAGAACCGGACACAGGACTCCAGCTGTGGCCTCACCAGTGCTGACTAGAGGAGAAGGATCACCTCCCTTGACCTGCTATTTGTCTTTGTAGCAGTAAGGGCACATTACTGGCCCATGTTCAACCTTAAGCACTGCAAGAACATCTTTTCCTCAACTGTGATACACAAACCCTGAAGGCATTCTTGGAGATTACAGGTGCCTGGAGCGCACCATCTAGTTTGGGATCCATATTTGAAGACTAGGAAGGAGGAATCCCGAGGGTCAACGACACTATCATCAGAGATTTAGAAAATCAAATTGTTGAGGAGACAATTTGCATCACTTTCTCCTGTTTTTCCTCTGTAGAATAAATGAAACTGTCTGCCGGTGTATAAAAGCTTTCTGTGAAGAGGAGGGTGATGACATTGTTCTTCGTGTCATACTTACAATGGACAAAATGAAATGTGCAGCAAGAAGATTTTCATTAGATCTCAAAAACTCATTATAAAGATAGTGAAGCACAAGAACTTGATACTAGGAAGGATTTTAGAACCACTTTCACTGGATTTTTTTCATAAGGGATAAGATGAAACTATGAGGATGAGTCACTAATTTGGTGTCAGAGCTGTGGTACTGACCACATCATGATAGTGGGATAATGTTCTGCCCTGTGGGCTGATACCCAGAAGTGCTGTATCTTTTGTCATTCTAGGTACCAAAGTACTGATCCCTAAACCCCTTCACACCCCCCACCAACCCCAAAGACAGACCTTTTACTCCTGGCCAAAGTAGTCACCCAGGGGGTAGGATGGTCCTCTAAAGGGATTTCAAACCATATATGAAGACTAAATGTTGTCTAAAGACATTACATGCCTACCTTGGGCTCTGGATTCTCCCATAGTTAGTCACATGAAGGTCAGGTCTGTCTCTAGTGCTAAATGTCAATCTTCTGTAGCTTTAATTGCCTTATCTTTCTTATTGCTTTTAAACGTAGTAAGGTATACAGTATAATTAGATTGCATTGACAGTTAGTTACTGCAGTAAATGTTGTGACAGTTTATCAGCTGTACAGATTGCTGAAGTGAATTTTTCAGGAATTCAATGAAAAAGATGCATAGATGTCTTACGAGATTTATTAAAACAAAACTCTATCATGATGACTTAAACGTAGTTCTGTTTTAAAGACATATTACAAACATGGATTTTGTAACTCTTGTGCTTTTAATCTCATTCATAAAGGCATTTCTGGGCTGCACTGTCACCTTTACATGCAGTGAATGTTATTTACCTACTGACTAGGTTAGTACCTAGATAACGGACTACATAACTAACTCTAGCTCTTCAGTTTTGGTGTTGATAAGAAACATCAGTATTTAGCTTAGTTTCTGCATGAAAATGTGTTATTTTTTACTGTCAGTAATGTCAGTCTCATGGAAATCTGCATATGAAGTTACTCTTTTTGTTGCTATAACTTTCCCCATCGAAGTTATGTCAGGTATAATTATGATCAATATCTAGCTATGTATCTTACAGACATACACACCTTATGGTAAAAAAATATGTGTTTGGAATTTATTTTGAAATATGAACAGGTCGACTCAAAAAAGAATCCTTTATATTCTTCTGTAACTGCACTCATTCCACAGTACTAAAAATGGTCAGGACACGGTGCCTTTGCATTTTTACTGGTAAGATAAGCAAACGCGATGTAGTGTCTACACCAGTATGCAGGTCAGTATTGTGTCATACGAAGGTGTCATTCCTACATAGACACTTTTCCGGCCATAACCGTGCTTTCTGCAGTGCCCCGCTTGCTGGAAGTGCTGTGGTAATGTGCTTTTATCAAGGGGCTTTGAGGTAGACAGCACATTACTACATTTGCCTGGGTCAAAATTAACGCTGATGCGAGATTCTTGCTGCTGTTACCAGAAGTAGTGAATTGTTAAGTCATTATAGGAAGCCTTTTGGTTTTAATCTCAGCTGCTTGGTTTGTGGAGAAGGAATTCCCCCCGTGCTGCTTTCTGGGCCTGACTCTGGGAGGGAGGGGTGTGCTCGGTGTTTTTCAGCCATCATTAATTTCAGTGGGAACTGAGAGTTCAATGATTTACAGGGCTGGCAAGCTTTTCTCAAACTATCGCAGGATTTAACTCCTTAGTTTTGCAGAGAAGAATGTAGATGGGGTTTAAAAATCCAACCTAGTGTATGCATACTTGAAAAAAATATATTTCCTGCAGTATACCGGCAGCGATTGATTCATGGCTGTACTAAGGGGTAGCAAAAAGATGCTGTAGCATTCAGCTGGTAGGATAATGGCCAATAATGGGCAAGTCTGCACTTGAGGTGCGTAAGATGTGGGTGGTCCATAAAATCTAGGACAACAGCGGTGGTATGTGAGATGAAGAACTGGATCTTTTTGAAACTTGGTAGCAGTATTTAAACACAGTGATGATTTTCAGAAGTGAATTTTTTACTATATGCCTTCTAAATCGAAACATTTATTTCTTTTAATGTCCATATTTCTCTTTCTAGCTTCGATTAAGTAATGTAATACAGATGTAAATACTTCCGTTAATTTTTACCCAGTTGCTAAGTAATCTGTTGGTTGTTTTTAAGATTACCTTTTCGAGAAAACGTGACAGGTAGCTTGAAATTTCTGGATATTTGGCTGCAGAGCCAGAAACAGCAAGGTTCAAGCTCTCTTTCTTTGAAACATCTGGCTCTTCTTTCATATGCAAAATGCCACCAACTCTTCTTGCTCTGGAAAGAAAAGTTCACGTGCAGAAAGAAGTGGACAATTATTCCTCATCATCTGTGAATCTTCTCCTTATAAACTACAGACAAACCCCACCAGGGAGGAAAAAACCTGCCAAAAATAGCCTATCAATGGGGAATCTTGAAATAAGTCACCCTAGAAAACAAAGTTAAGCAAAACAAGAAAGGAATGCAATCTAGAAACTTAAACCCCAAAATCACAGGGCAAAAAGAGTTTTCACTCTGCCAGATGAAAAATGCCCAAACCTCCGTAAAGTAGTTTCCGTTTGTTACTGCTGTTGATTTAATGTGGAAGACACTTGAGTGCCACCGCATCTGGCCAAAAGACACGTTGTGGAACTGTGTCTACCTGCTTTACCTTGGTGAGGTTTGGAGACACAAAATAGGGGTCTCTTCCGTATTTCTTAGGATGCTTTTACTTAATTTTGCCCATCCCAAAAGTCAATTTGGCAAATGGCGTATTTAGCTCAAAATACTTAAATTTAAGATTATGATCTTTGCTGTGAAACCTAACATTTTCTAATGAGTTTGAAGAGAGGATGCCAGAGAGCATTTTCCCTCTTACAAAGTAGGAACCTTCAATAATACATTTTTAAAAGAGTAATTTGTTTAATCCTGGGAGACAGCTACAATAATCTAAGGTCATTTAAGTGAAAAGAAGCTGCAGAGAAAGTCAGAGCAGCGCCACCTGGGTCAGAACAAACATTTAAAGAAGTAGCGTGTTAATACTTAAAGAATTTATTCATGCATTTTTTATAACTTCTAGCTTTTGTAGTTGAATGTAATGAATGGATCTCCAAGAGGTTGAGTCATCATGCCCGTAGCTGATGCCAGTTTCCAGGCATTAACTTTAATTATTGATGCTTTCCCTAATAGACCTGATGGCACATTTTTAAAGTATAGGTTCTGTCTTACTAAAGGCATGCCCTGCTGCCGGGCACACTGGCTGTCCCTGGCAGAGGTAAATGTGGAGCTGCCACTTGCTTTTTAAATTACAGCTTTATTTCTGTTTTTGTTCTTTAGTTACTCGGTGCAGCGCTTTCACCTCTAGGTGAGGTTGTCTTTGAAGAATGTCACAGCTGGAGAAGCAAACGAAGTGTGAAGGGCTTGAGGGGTCTTTCGAAGCCTGCGAAGTTGCTTCAGAAGGCAACATGATGCTCTCTTTGTGCTTTCATGAGGCTATTGAGCAGCAGATTCCAGACTGACATATGTGCCCCAAGGATTTCCGATGACAATGGTTTGTGCTTCGTAGTACCTCGCATCTTCTGTACATGTTTCAGCAATTTTTTTAAACAGTATCTCTTCAGGCAGGTAGCTGGGTGCTCCTTTCATTAGATGGAAAAAATGGGCAGTGAAAGGTGCGATGACTCAGATATCAGATTTAGAGGTAAATTTTGAGCTAAAGAATTTGTGGCACAAGTTGAGACCGCAGTTTTATCTTAATTTATAATTTTACTTAAATCAGTGCAAACTCATCTATAAATCCTCTGTTCTTCACCAGCAGCAGAGGTGGGGAGATGGGAAAGAGACGGTGCAGCGTTCTTTCTGGGTCTCGGTAAGAAATGCCAGACAACGAATGACTTAATAAAATAGCCCTTTAATAAGGCATAATACAGAGAGGAATATAGGTGGTGAGTAAAGCCCCTTCAGATGCTGGGCATGCTGCATTTGCACAGCATCAGACAGACCCTGGATGGATTTTCCCATGGCATGCCGTGCAGATCCCCTCCATGGAGAAAGGATCCTTCTTTCTAGACATTTGCGCTGTTACACACTTTTCTTACAAGAAAACAACCCTATTCATAACGGGTGTTCATGTGAGAACTTCTTCCTGCACTTTCAGATGAAGGCAAGGCCGTGCAGGAGGTGTAATGGCTGGCATGGAATGGGAGCTGCCCACAGGCTCCAGAATTGCAATGAGGTGGCTGAGGTTGTCCTTGTGGCCAAGGGACATGTGCGGCCCATCCCAGTCTGAAGGCCACGCTGGACATGCAGCAGGCTCACTGCCTACTCAGGTTTGCTGCCGTGCAGATCACTAACTCCTGGATGTAGAGTGGTCTCCTGGTGAGGGTGGGTACACCCTCCTGTCTGCAGTAGGTCCTTTTCGATTTACGAGTGAGGGACCACACGCAAGCTCTCACCAGCGAGGTTCAAACTGAGTCACGGGTTTTGATTGCCGTATCCTTGCAAACAAAACCTGAACCTTGTGTGTAAGCAGTCTCTCTCAAATAGGTGCGTTTTTATAAAGCCTGGGAAGGGAAACAGAGTTACATGTGTATTTTGTTGTGCCATATCAGTCGAGCATGGTCTAATTTTTTGCTAAAGGTAAAAGCATATAGAGAACAGTGATCATGAATAAAATAAGACAGAAAATCAGCAAAATAAACTGAGAAGGGACTGGACACCCAGGAGCTTCCAAATTTTTATCCTAGCGTTATACTGTCATCCTTAACAAGCCTTTTAATATTTGTTTCACCTTCTGAAGAGGAAGTAATTGTCGTTCTCCCTTCTGAAAATTGTTGATTTCTTACAAACCCTTCCTGGGTGCATCTAGTCTGCGGGTGGTGGCTACCCAGTGCTTAGTCTCCATGATATCGTATCACCCAGAGCGCACATGACACCCTGAAAAGAATGGCCACTGTGTGTATCCCCACTGGTGTGTCCAGAGAAGTACGATCAAAAGGGGCTCGGTTTATGGCAGGGACTGGTGCACAGCGGATTGCCCACCTTTCTCATTCCAGCGGGGATATTGGCCTCGTACAATTTTAGTAACTTCTGTGTAGCAATGGTGTGTTGTCTTGTTTCTTTTGTCATCACAAGCATTTGAGTCTTTCTGTATGTTTTTTAATCCACCGGTAGTTAAAAGGTGGAAAATTAGTTTAAAGGACGCATGCAGTGATTTCTCATGCTGTATTATTATTTCTATTTCTTACTTGTTAAGCACTTACTGTTGTGTAAGAGATAGATACTGACGTGGTGAGCTCACAGTCTAAAATAGATTATAATGCAAAATGAATAAGACATTACAGAAGTCAATATGTACGTGCACGTCGTGGTTTTGGCCAAATTGGCCAATGGCGGGCGACAGGTGCTCCGCCCCAGCCTCTTGTGCACAGAGAGGAGGAGGAGAGATAAAGGGAGATTTGCGAGTTTAGAAGAAACTAAACTACTTTAATGAAATAATAATAAAATAAAAAGGAAAATAATGAAATAGATACGATATATACAAAACCATATTAAGCTCCCAGGATGATGTCACCGGCAGGCACTGGGGAAGTCCCAGGCTGGACTCAGCGAGGGCTGGGAACTGGGTTCCAGAGTTGGAGTCAGGAACACACTGATTGGGATCAAAGGCAGATGAACAGACAGGATCCTCCTCAGACGTCAGCCATTGAAGGAAGAGAACTGACCCTTTGATCCCTCAGCTTTTATACTGAGCATGGGGCAGATGGGATGGAATACCCTGTTGGTCAGCTTTGGGTCACCTGTCCTGTCCGCACCTCCCCGCAGGTGGGACCCCTTTCCGCTTCTCCGCTTCCGACCCTCTAACGGGGCAAATAACGAAATGAGCTGACCTTGGTTGTTACAGCAATAAGTATAAACAAGAGCCTCGCTGCATAGCACTCCTTGGCACAAGGTGTCTTATCACTCTGAACGAACTGCTTTAGACACAACATGCTGTTAATTTCAGAGAGTTAGAAGAAGCCTAGCTAAGAAATAAAATTACTGAACAGAAAGCTGGTTCTGTTTTACCTCAAACCAGGACAGTGCAGAATATGTAGAAATCATAAGAACGTTGTTGGGTTCTTTTTAAGAAACTATAAGGATAATGGGTAGATTCATGGGTAAATATGATATACTGGAGAAGAATCAGTGTGGCTTTTGTAAAGGTAAGTCCTGCCCCATGGAATTCTTGGGGTTCCTTGGAGGCATCAGTAGGCAGATGGATAAACACGATCTAGCTGAGGTAATCTCAGCTTTCCAAAGGCTTTTGATGCGCAAAACTAGGTGTAAAGTTTGTGAAAGTACTTGGGGTTTAAATATGCATTTTGAAAATTCTGCTGAGTACCCGTTTACATCTTCAAGTCCCTAAAGACTGTCAAAGAACTGGCTTTATTGTTTTACAGTGTCATCCTCTTTGAACACCAACAGTAAAAACAATTAACACATCCCAGGAACCTGACACCAGGTTTTCTTTCATGAGATTTACTGATATTTTGTTTCTTACTCTGCGCTTTTCTCCAGAGCTATAGCTTTAATTTTTTTTTTTCTTGCAGGTTTTCAATCATATTTTTGCATATTTGCTATATGCAAAATATTGCACAATATGCAACTTTCTAAGGTAAAGTTTTCTTTAAATAGCTGATTTAAATCAGACAATCAGACGTGGCTATAACACTGCCAGGTATTATAGATGAGATGATCTATCTTTCTTTGTTCGTTTTCTTTGGATTTTATTTGGCTTCATTGACAATTAGGTCTAAACCCTACTGATATTAACTGACGTCCTCCGGTTGACTTTTGGATTTTGCATCAGGCCATAATGAACACACAACTGCAGAGTGCTGATAAATATTCTTGTATGGTGAGCCACATTCATCTGGAATTTAACCGTAGAGTTAAATAGTTCCACAGAGATGCTGCGAGTAAATTCACTTGTGGCTTTAAAAACAGTGTTGGTTTCATGAGAAATATATCTGATTTGGAAAATGGAGATAAAAGGCAAGGCAGTGAATGTGCCATCAATTAAATGATAAATATAATACCAGGGACATGAAAGAGAAATATAACCGGGGAAACAATATAGATTTTTTAAAAGTATCTTAATTTTACGTTATGCTTGTCTATTATTCCTGTTTCTTATATCAATTTTTTTTTTTAATTTCTTTGTGTCAATATCATGGTAGTTGCCTTTCAGATATAAATGAAAACACACAATAGCCATGACCTGAGGCTTAATGCATGACACCCAGGCACACATTCATTAGTAATTTAAACTGCACTGCTGGCTGGTTGCAAATAAATTAAAATGGGTATATTAGGTCCAATTTACAAACACCAGTCACATCTAACGGAATTAAAATTTGGTTTAATTGCACTTTGGTTAAACTGGTACAAACTATTGGAAGGCAAACTTTTATTGGTTCTTATGCCTCTAAAGTTACCAAAAGAAAAGCCAGTTTTAAATGGAATGAAGGTTGTCAAGACAACGCTTTTCATATTTTTATCAGATAAAAAGCCCAATTTTAGTTTTCCATAGAGCACGAAGTGTATGCAAAAAAGCAGCCTGTTCTGCAGTGACCTACATTCAGAAGACTTCAAAACTGGCTGTATCATCAGTTCCTGGTTTTTGACTTATGCCATCACTTAAGTCTTTACTTTCTTGTGCTGGTTGTGTGAGGGACTCTCAATTAGTAATGCTACTTTTTATTTTTATAATAATTTTATGGAAAAAATTTTTTCCTGTTACCTGGATACAGGCCACCACATGCCCCCTGTTCCTCTAATCGGGTCTGTGTGCTCTTTTTTTACGGTAACATCTCAACCACATCACCGCATTGTAAGCGGAGCAGTACGTAAGACCTCCCACTCTTCATGTCCCTGGATGCATCCCAAAGGCTGGTGCCATTAGCCAGAGATGCCCACAGAAATTTGGTACTGAGGAGCATGGGCTTTAACCTACAAGAAGTACATGGACTCCAATTCTGTATAAAAAAACCAATGTATGTCAAAAAAATTTGGCTACTCTAGGGTAGGTAATTATTCTATCTACTTGGTAATGTATTTCAATATATCCTTTTAATTCTTTTTTTCCATCTCTTCGATTTTTTTTGATTCTGTATCGCCGTGAACTTCTTCAGTTTGTGTGGTACCTGCCATAGGTGGCTAACGTTCTGGTCCCAAACCAGGTTTTTCCTGTTGTGAGGGCCTTGAACTGTGACTCTGATGGAAAGATCAGCAAGAAGGCAGGAAGGTAACAAAACTCAGGGGGAGGTGTTTTCTGAACAGCTTCCATGGCCCAACTTGTTGCTCCAGCCTTCAGCCCTTGCAGGTAGTTGCTGCTCCTGTTGGTCCCCAAGCACCTCCTTTCACCCAGGGAACTGCACTGGCAAGTTCTTAGGATGCTTTTATATCCTGTAGCATATGCTATAAATCAAAAAGAGTTGTGTAATCTCTGAAGGTGTGAGACCATTCAGAACATTCTTCAAAAACTACTTCCTGACAATTTTTCTTTTCCCTGAATTTGCCTTCTCTTTTTGGTATCGCTGACCTTCTTTCAGCCTTCTTGAACTCCAAAATATGTTCCGGGGCTTCTTTTGGCAACCTCAGATAGAGAGGTGGCTGCTGAGGAGCATAAATCATGTCCACCCATAATGCTTAATGTTCCATTACCACATTTGCTGTTTAGTTTTGCTTTTGGATTTAAGCACATTATTGATGTATCCTTGCAGTCAGAGCCCCAATGTGATATGGCCTGATGTTTTACAGCAAATCAGTCAACCTCGGCTGAGGGAAAGGGATTTGTTCCCAGCATTATTTTTAGAAATGTGATGTGCTGAAACCTATCTTCAGAAGTTTTCTATTTTAATTTGTTTCCAAAATAGTTCCCTTTTTCTTAAGAAGATTGGAATATGTCAGGCATTGTCGGCAGCAATTTTTGACTGAACTTGTTAATGTATTTTTTTTAAAGGCAAAAGATTTGATCAAATAATATTTCTGTTTCATGTATGTAATATAATAGAAATGCACATTTTTTATTAGAAGTGACATTTTGAAGTAGAAGCTCTGAACTTTCATTCTTGGAATAGGTTTGGGGTTTTTTAGTATAAGTGAAGGAGACTAGGAGAGACCAGAGAGAGAGAGATGCTCGGGTGCTCAGCTGCTACCGTTACTGATCCGTGTCAGCCTTTCCAACTTTCTTATGTTGACTAGTGTGTTACCAGTATATTATCCATGTGTAGGGAGTTAATAGTCCTGTCTCCACAGTGCGAGGAATGAGAAGGAGCAAATCTTTGAGTTTGCGTTTTATTTTATTTTGGTGTTAACACTATTTTAAGAACTTCACTGATTTTGCCCTAGTGGTAAGGTATCCTGACCTGATTGAGACAGGAACAAAAGCTTTCCTCTTCCACTGTGCTAAAGACTGCTGAATTTCAGTAGCTGGAGGTCTTGGTTCATGGTTTGCTTTGTCTCAAAATATAGAACCATGAACGCAGCAAAAAACTGAGAGAGCGGTTATTTAACATTTGGGTGATGACTTGGTTGCTCTAGACTAGATTACAGGAGATGGGAGTCCTAGGCAGTGGTGTTTCATCACTGGGGATCAGAAACCCCCTAAGATGTGGTTCATAGCTGCTGAGGTGAGGTGAGGTTCATAGCTCTATGAGGTGGCTTCCCATACTCTGATAGAGAGACCGGGAAACATCAGGTACAGGATCCTTCACAAACCCAGCTTCCATCAAACTCACATACATTTATACATATTTATGCGTATTTGGCCTCTATGTTAGGGGCCAGCCTGTGGCCGGGATGTTCGTGAGATCTATGTCTAATGGCTTTTATGATACAAAAGGGAAGCACTGCAACAAATGAAGGGGATTAATCATGATGGATGAGCTGAATGAAGAATAACATAAAGTGGTAAATGTAGGGACATGGTTATGGAAACCCTTTAACTCAGCATAAGCTGGTGTCACTGTTGGTAGGCTCAGTTGTATGCCCCTCTACCCTTGATCACTCCAGTGCCATGCACTCCCTTGTGCCAGCATAAGGTCATGTTGGCTGTGCGGGAAACCGAACTGGGGACTTAATCCAAGTTGAAATGGATCCAACAGCAGCAGGAAGCAATAAGCTCCCCAGATTAGTTTGGCCTCATAATTGCTTTTGCTAGCAGAAGGAGAGGTTGATGTAGCTGCAGGAATGAGCAGCAGCAGAGGGAGGTGAAATAAATTCTGCCATATTTGATCTTAAAGTAAAGCTCTGGTGAGGAATCAAGCCTCTAGAAATGGGGTTTGGGGGACGACATCTTCCTTGTTGATTTGCCTAGTACCTCAAACAGAAGAATCCTGACACTTTTAGTTCCTTCTCATAAATGCAACTAAATTAAATCTTTTGATGGTTTACTATTTCTAACCGCTTTTCCAATACGTTGCCACGTCCCCCACCCTATTCCCTTCTAGACTACACTAGGTTTATTCTTCTTAGTGTTGTTGAAAGAGTAAAGTGGGTGTAAAGGGATTTGGTGCACACTGAATATTTTATTCCTTTGCGGGTAGCAAACCAATATCTAGTAGGGGTGAGACTCTTTACAGCGTCTAAACGTGTTGTGGGGTTCCCCGACAGCTGAGCGGTTTCTTTCCACGAAGTTGCAGTTTTTAATTAGGTGGCTGGTGACAGCTGGTGCCAAGGTGACAGAAAGGATTTCCCGTGGCAGATGAAAGCTGCTGTTTCGTAACGAGTAGATGGTGGGAAAAGGCTCATGACTGGGCCTACGCCTACACGTTACAGAACGGACGCGTGCCCTGCTGGGAAGTTCCCTCATGTACGTGGCTAACGTTGCGATGCAATATCTTGTAAACTGTAAAGTTTCCATTGTTTCCCCTCTGTAACAGTAATAAACAGTTCAATATCACTCTGCATGCTTGTACCTCTTTGTAGAAAGCAGGAAAAATCCCATTATTTTAAATATCAACTTAATTGTTTTGAAATAACGCTGTGAAACTGAACAAAAATTAGCTTTTACTTAATAATGCACGTAAATGGAGGCAAAGAAGTTAGCTATCTAAGAGACACATTGGGAACTAGTATTAGCCCGGGTCAGAGCCCATGAGAACCCTCGATCTCACACAGACCTCAGCAAATTTTGCTCTATCTTCACATGGTAGTCAAATTATTTCAGGGGAAAAAAAAAAAAAAAAAGAGACAATTCGGTAGCAGAGGTAGAAAAATGTCCACCAGATGGTGCTGCATGATAGCTAATGGACCCAGGGCCAGGCAGGGGAGGAAAATAAAACCGCTTTGACTTTGTGAGGTCCTCTTAAAAGGATTACTGATAAGCAAATTGTCATGTAATTGGAGCAGAAACCGAAATAATTGCTGAAATGACAACCTCTTACTTAGAATTGGTATGGTATTTTATAAGCAAATAATTCCATCTTCTGTGTTTTTTCTCTGTTGTCACAAGTCTGATAAAAGTAGGTGTAAAAAATGGCAACTCTGTTGAATAATATATTTAAAAGATATTTACACATCATATAAGCACAAAATAATCTATATTCATGATTGCATCTCACTGCAGTTATATATTCATGCTTCAGTAGGAGACAGTTTCTTTTCAAAAACTGTGGCTCATACATGTTTGTACAAATTTCTCACGTGATTTAGGCATTAGTCATTTCAGTGTGATAATTTGGACATGTTAAATCCTAACGATTTTGTATTTAAATACAGGTATTTATGTCGACAGCAGAAACCACTGTGGTTGCTGAAAGAAACGCGGTGTAGTATATGATCTTGGCATGAAACTTTTAATGTTGCATTTTGTACGTGCCTGGACTACTGACAGATTAATGATGCTGACTCATGTGGCATGTGCTACAATAACCTTAGAAGGACATGAATCAAAAAAGAAAGGCTCACGGCTTCATAGCCTGGTGAAAATGAAAGGATGCCGTCCAGACTGTTATTGGGAAGCAACCATTCAGCGATAACAGCTGTAAATACAATCTGTGTCTGGAGTTTTACGTGGAGATAACCTCAAACACCCATTAAGACACATGTCCTAGTTCATCTTCTGCTTATAGTTCATCAACCTTCCTTGCATTGGACAGATTTCGTTGTGAATTTTGAGGGGCTTTAATTGAGGCACTCTTTGTGATCTGTGTGAGACCAAGACCTCTTCTGATTCATCCCGTCCCATGTTACCTGCCCAAGAGCTGACCACCCTTCGGAGGGCAACTGCCACTTGGGTTTTGCCCACGGCAATACTGGAGGGGGCAGAAAGCTCCTTCTCAGGGTGAGCTGCCTCTGGGAAACCTTGTTTAATGTTTTATAATGAACCTTGGACAGCCTCTGGTTAGCAATGAAGTAATTTTTTCTGAAGCTAGTGAGAAGAAGGTTGTCTGAGGAGATTTTCTATACATTCGTCCCTTTCGGATTTCCACTCACACTTATCCATGTCCTGGTGCTTCAAACAGACAATGATTTAATGGCTTTTGCAACGCTTCAATTTGAAAAGCCAGGCTTAGGTAGCCTTATACATCACACTAAAAGCCAGGTTGCTGAATTTTTCCCCAGTCTGTTCTTAGTACGTAAAGATCTCATGAAGGAATAGTAAGACCTTGAACGTTTTGTGATCTCTTGGCAGTAACAAGACTAGAAATTTGTTGGCTCGTGGATCCTTTTTTGTTGTTGTTCCAAAGAAGTTGGGAGTAACCTTGCCAGCCTTAGACTTGAACATTTTAAAACCAATTTTGCAAAATTTTCTCCTTTTTCCAGTAGAAACCCACCATTACATGGTGAATTCCTTCATTTTTTTTTGAATCCCAAATAGTTTCTCTTCCTGAAAGTCATATATATTTTCTCACTGATTTTTCAAGTCATCTGCTTGTCGCTAGTTATCCTCATGAGGAGAGACATTTACATTTCATGGTAACACTCTTTGGCCTTTTCTCAAATCCCACTGCTCAATAGTCTAACTGTCTTTGTAACCTTGTCTACTTTCACCAACATTTTTCTGCCAGTTGAGATTTTCTATTCTTTTCAACACACGCACAAAAAGGAAAGATTTTGACAGTAAAAGCCTTTGTCCTGATTAATTCACCAATTGCCTCTTTCCTACCCTGTCAAACAAAAAGGCTTCAAAATTTATCCTTCATCTTAGATTTGAGTGCTGCTGCCTCCCAAGGCTTAATTTTCTGTTGACCAAAACATGATCTTCAGTTAATAATAAATGTGAGAAAAGACTGTCATAAAGGAAGCGTTTATTTCATTTCTATCCCAAGACATAACGCTGTATCCGTCCTTTTTCCATCTCAACTCTAAATTTTTGTGAAGCTGTTCGTTTTTCAAATGTTGTAAAATAAAGAATTAAGGAGCAAATCTCACAAAGCTGAATTTATTTTTGAAGTAAATCTGTTGGCTTTAAGTCGGTCGAAATCAAAGATTCAGATTAGCTTAAATTTGTTTCTCTGAGACGTTGTCGTAGCTGGCCAGTCACCACAGAAACATCATTATTGACACTGTTAGCTGTAGCTTTCTGCTCTTCGTGCTCTTCCATTCCCTCCGCTTTCTTATTTACAATGCATCTTTAGCTTCATCATCATCCTGTGGCTATTTCGTTCTCTACCACTAGGCATCAGCATTGCTCACTCTATTTCTAGAATGTTTCCTAGCTAAGAAATTCTGCTGTTTAACTTCAGCCTGAATAAAGAAATTATTCACTGGTGGAGTCTAAGGCTTCAGTCCGCTTTTCTGCGGCAAATGAGACTCTTGGACAAAAGTTTTCAAGAAAACTCAAAATGCAGAATTAGCTGGTGTCTGCTATAACTCTGTATTATATTCCTGCGGTCTGTATAATGAACATAGCAAAGAACAGTCGTACTTGGTAGTTTATGAGGAACAGTTTCCAAAAGCTCAAAACTTAAATGTAAGCAAATTCAGGTGGAGAGAGGATTTGAACAGAAAAAGAGAAATAACAATTAAGAGCCATTCGAGTACATTTTACAAGATGCCAAACACAGAACCCGGTGATAAAAAAAAATAATAAAGTTTTCGGAGATTATTGTGGAAGATCATAAAGTAAGAATTAAGAAACAATCAGAAAAAAATTAGGGAACATTTCTGGAAAGTCAAAAGGCAAAGGGACCAAATCTGGAAAGACCAGAAGGAGTTGTAGTTACCTGCATTGTCTTACAGTGGTACTTGATCACTTAAGGTGCAATTGGTTGAATATTTAATTTTAACCTGGAAAAAACAGAATTGCTTATTACATATCTCTGTTCTCTTTTGGGGAAGTGCAGACCATAACTTCTGTGATGATGCAGAAATATTTTTCATGGAGTGACTAGGAAGAATTTTAAAAAGAATATGGACTTGCACCATCAAGTTGTCTTTGGACAACTTTGGATTGACTGAGCAAATGCTAAGGGCCCAACCAAGACAAAAGATGTTGGAAGGTAGCGAAGAGCAACTGAATTACTTGGTGATTTAGATAAGACTTTTTGTATTTTTGTTATAGTACACATACAGACATGGAGAGCAGGCAGGGCATTTTCAGAGGTCGTTCCATAGCATCTCTGGAAGTAGCAAACCTGGAAGTGCTGCAGCTTTATGGTGGATAAACAGACCATGAAATCCCAGTGCAACCTGGTGGACAAGTAGCCACGACAGCTAATATTAATCTGTGGAGGTATAAAAGAGAGGAATATCAAGCAAGACCTGAGTCAAAGAATAACACTGAAAATTTGGGCAGATTGAAGGAAGAGTTGCAGAAGTGGGTAAAGAGTAGGAAAACCTAGTCTGCCTGCTGTTGTCTGAAGTAACGGGAGAGCAGGATTCCCCAGAGACATGAAGAAATGAGATGAGCCTTTGAAGCTGTGATCTGAGCCAGTGGTCTGGCTGAGGCTGGCTTCCTGCAGAGCCAGGTTTGGTCCCTCTGTGTCCACGGAACAGCTGATCTCCCCCCAGGCAAACGGGAGACAGGCAGGTGTGAGCTGCCCGCATGAGGCATCCCAGTGACCAGAGACCAAAACTGCACAAATTCAAGTAAAAATATGATGTGATTCTAAAAATTGAGTGCTACTAGCCTTTTAAACCACCTCCTTGAGCTTGCTTCTCTGACAGTGGAAATACTTGTAGCAGAAGCAGACTTTATTTTTCCTTCTTAAAGATAAGTGTTAATTGAAGCAGGAATTAATTTATCCTGGTTTCTCTGTGTGGGTGTTTTTCTATTGCAGCTTTTGCTCATTTTGAAGAACAATAAAAGCACTTTAGGTAATTATTTGAAAATTTAAAATATTTGCTCTGTAATTCATTTCTAAATGAAAAAGCCTTTCCTTTCAGAAAATTAGTATGGTTATTGTTTTACTAGATACAAGCAATGAGTACAAAAAGTAGACAGTTATATTCTCAACACAATATCTGTTTAGCATTAAATTTATTCTACTGTGTCTATGCTAAGATTTTTAGAAACATAGAGTCATACAATTGCCTAGGTTGGAAGGGACCTTTCAGATCATCTAGTCCAACCATCAACCTAACTCTGGCAGAATGAATTTATACTCTTTCCACTGCGTTATTTATATATATTAAAGTGCAAGGCTTCATGTAATAGCATATTTAACGACTTTAAGAAATATTTTACTAAGAAACTAATATGCCGTATGATTGCTATATTGTCTTGCCCATTTATTTTTAGCAATTTGGACAAGATGATTTATTATTCAAAAAGGTGGGATAACCTTAAGTGTAGAAATCCTTGACTGTATGCACAGGCAGAAACCTACCTGCACATGAAAACTGACCCAGGCCAAGCGTTATTCCCTGGTAAATGTACAGCCATCGACTACATTTTATTTGGAAAGAACCTCAATGTTTGAATGCATGTGGATCACTTTGAAGCGTTCATGATAACCGTATTTATGAAAAAATTATGGCATCTGCCACATTTAGCCGTAGTGAATAACGAGCTTGTCGAGAGGAACCGACCTAGGAACTGTGATACTTTCAACCCAACACACCCTCGGCGCTGCTCTAACATGATCTTCCTCTGAAGGATGGTGGCTGCCCGTGATAGCACAGCCCTGGGCTGGAGTGCCTCTCTCCCCTGCAGGCACCGTCGGTGCTAATGTGGTTACGTGGCTTCTGGACTGCAGTTCGCAGGCAGCTGGCTTGAAGCGTGGGCAGAGTGAACACATGGTTGCACCCATCTGGATAGATTTGCCCTGTGGTACCGAGAGGGGAGGCACCAGAACAGCCTTTCCAGCAGCAAAAAGTGTGACGCCCGCAGAACATCTGACTTTGCTCTGATTCATACGAAACTTGTTGAGCTGATGACTGGGTATCACTTCCTGATCTTGACAATGGAAGACATCCCCTGTCTTTTGTCCTACAGAATTTGTTCCTATGATGTAGCCAAAGTCGGTGGGTTCAAATACAGTGAGAAGAAAGCCGTGGTGTTTGGGATGTCACCAGCGTATGTCACTGACTCCCTGCTGCATGATCAAACATGGGCTTTGAGCATCCTATTGTCTTGCTGGAAGTTAGGAAGCTCTTTCAGGGTAACCTTATATCAGGGATGTGCAAACCTCCAAATAGGTGCGGTTATGCACATAATTGAATAAAAAGGGTGCTATTTCATTTCTGTATTACAGAAGACACTTGGGGGTGAGCACGTGTTTGTGTATGTGTGTGAGAAAGAAAATTTACTTTTGCAGCAAAGGCATGCCTTGGGCTGCTCTTTCACAGCAGGCACTTTAAATTCCCCTGGTCCACTTACTACCAAACTGTCCATGAAAGTCAAAACACAAAATTACTTCAATTCAGAAGTCTTGCAGACATAATGGCCTCCTCCAGGGCTGGCTCTGCATCCCACTTTGACAGCCTGTGAAGGGCCACCCTCTCTCTGCACACTATTTGGGAAGCCTTCTCCATCCTTTGTGCCAAAGCAAGAAGCTTCCCTGTTGTCCGTTCCTACCCTCCCCTGTATTTTATCTCACTTTTGGGAGAAAACAGGTGGACTGGAAGGGAGGGGAGTTTTTCTCACCCAGCATTTCTGAGTTTCTGGTGGTGACACCTTGAAAAACCTTACAGGCTCCCTCCTCTTTCTCCACTTGCCACTATTGCCCCCAAAGTGTCCCTTTTTACCCTCATATATGGGGAAGGGATTGCCATGGCATCAGCTTTTGCTGATTCCCTTTTGTTCTAAAGACCCGTACATACTGCCATGAGGATGAAGTCATTTGTGAGGAACGACACCAGGAAAATTATCAGATTGAGTTGTTATCGCTTTGCAATGTAATACAGTTTTGTTTAGTTAATCAGCAGATGTATCATGAAATTAGACTTCATAAAGCATTTAGCAGGTCATTTCTAATGTTATTCCATATTTGACTAATCTTCCTTTCCCTGGGTCCAATTTAATTTCGAACGAAAATAGTCTGGATTTTGCAGGACAGAAGCCCTAAAAAATTAAATTTTTTATGGTTTCTGGATATTAAAAAAAATTGAATCAAGCACCTTATGAGCACATTGGTCCTTCCTCTCCAGATCTCCTTAAGTTTGCCATATGACAGTATAATTTCCAGATACTGCTGCTCGGTCAGAAAAGAGTAGATCACATGGAAAATCGCCATAGATATAATTATTAACGTACAGTATTTTACTGTGAAACCATTATAAAACTTTCTTTATATTAAAATGGATAGGTTTAGCAAATGCAGACAGTGGAACGTATTACGTTATGCGTACAAACTTTCTGCTGTCATCTCCCCCTTTCCCAGTCTCATCTTCCCACTGGCCCCTTTCGTCCTGACGTGGCTGGTTTCAGTAGCAGGGATGGCTGCAGAGAGCCGTCAGCATCTTGAGTCCTGCACCTGCAGGTCCTGCTCCTGAGTCGGGACAACCCTTGGGATCAGTGCAGGCTGGGGGATGAAGGGATGGAGAGCAGCCCTGCCAACAGGGACTTGGAGTTACTGGTGGATGACAAGCTGGACATGAGCTAGCAACGTGCGCTCACAGCCCAGAAAGCCAACCACATCCCAGGTTACATCAAAAGCGGCGTGGCCAGCAGATCAAGGGAGGTGATTCTGCCCCTCTGCTCTGCTCTGGTGAGACCCCACCTGGAGTACCATGTCCAGCTCTGGGGCCCTCAACACAAGAAGGACATGGACCTGTTGGAGCGGGTCCAGATGAGGCCACGAAGATGCTCAGAGGGCTGGAGCACCTCTGCTGTGAGGACAGGCTGAGAGAGTTGGGGTTGTTCAGCCTGGAGAAGGCTCCAGGAAGACCTTGTAGCCCCTTCCAGTGTCTAAAGGGGGCCTACAGGAAAGATGGGGAGAAACTTTTTAGCAGGGTTTGTTATGATAGGACAAGGGGTAATGGTTTTAAACTAAAAGGGGGAAGATCTAGACTAGATATAAGGACGAAATTTTTTCACAATGAGGGTGGTGAGACACTGGCACAGGTTGCCCAGAGAGGTGGTAGATGCCCCATCCCTGGAAACATTCAAGGTCAGGTTGGATGAGACCCTGAGCAACCTGATCTAGTTGAAGATGTCCCTGCTTATTGCAGGGGGGCCGGACCAGATGAGCTTTAAAAGTCCCATCCAACCCAAACTATTCTATCATTCTATTCTATGAGTCCTGTGCGGAGAGGAGTACATCAGTGGTGGTTTCTTCCTTCTCACATTAGGATCTTCTTGGCAACATTTCTGTACGTGCTGAACACCTTGCTCTTTTTTCATCAGTTCACAAGGATAATTTACATCTGAATTAGCTATATATGATGTGTTTTATGAGTTGGGTGTTTGGTCTCCCACCTCCAGGCTGCTTTTTTATCCTACAGCTCGCTCTGCACAGAATAACCCCTTGCTGTCACTGCCTGTTAGTTACAGAAATACCTACGTCTTGCACCACACACTCCTACAAAGTGAAGCAAAAGCCTAAACGAAGCTCATTAGAGAACTGCAGCTATAGCTAGACAAGTTAAAACAGAGCCCCAGGTGGGCCGAGATGAGTCCGGACAAAGCCGGGGGTGTCTGGAGGTCGGTGCAAACACCTCTCATATCTCTGAGCGACGGCAAACTGAAGGTGTGGTGAGAGGCACAGCACTGCCTCTGCCTTTCAAGCCCGGTTTTCGTTGTTACGTGCTTTATGTATTATGGAAAGACCTGTAGATCCCAATTAAAAAGAGTAATTCCGTTCTATTTCAGTAAAAATCTAGTTTCATCCGAACGTCTCAGAGCAGAGTAGGAGGTTTAATAACAAGCACAAAACCCTGTTTTCTTTTTCAACAGGAGACTCGCGGTGCCCTTTGCAGAAAAAAGAAGTGGCTTTCTCGTCCACTGCTCCCTGTGGAGATGTTACAGACTCTCCCTAGTAAAACATAACTTAACCAAATATTAAAAAAGAGTACTTTTTCTCGAAACAGTAGGGAGAATTTGGTAATAACTAGGTGCACATGTCGCCAGTTCTAATAACTCAGGAAACCATTGCTTTGCAGCATTATCACTGTATTTATCTCCCTTGATCTGCCACCATTATATTGCCAGCATTTCCCTGGATTTGTACTGCCAGTTCTAGCTTGCCAAACGCAGTGGAGCTGCTCCTGATTTACATTGCCCCGAGTGACTGAAGAATAGGTTCTTAAGAACACCACCTATAACTAAAAAGTGTAACACACGGCTTCTAACACTGCCACTGAAGTGAACGGCGGCGTGTTTCTACTTCTGAGGCTCCAAATTTCTCCGCAAACTGGAAAATATGTTGGAAAACCATAGTTTTCGAGACAGCTTTTTGCAGCTTGCAAAGCACAAATTCCCTCCACTTCTATGGCATGGCCATCGCCCTAAGAAATTTCACAGATTTGCTTCCAAGAATTTGTATTTTCTCTGCTTTCTTTAGGACAGGAACAGGAGTTATCCCAGCATGGCCACTAATACCGGTAAGTATACTATAGATACCTGCTTTCCAGAAGGTACATTTAAGCCGTTATAAGGCGTGGCACCGAAAGCTGCCATGAGGAGGCTAATGAAAAGTCTGACAGCCGTGAAACTGCAGGGGAAGAAGTGTGAATGCAGCAAGCAGCAGAACAGTTGCATATTTCAAATGACACCGCAGCCCTCCTGGAAGAGCTTTGCTTCTGCTTGGAAACCGGTAAGAAATTGTTGTGTCCTTCTTCTGGAGTTCGGGCTCTGAGGAGGGGCTGTGAGCTGGAGCTTTTCATGTTCCGCATATGAGGAGGGTGATTTTCAGGGCGACCTTTCATCTCGCTATCAAAGCCGTGTGAAGCACCCCTTTACTTAACGTTTAGGTGCCTTCTGTTAAGTGCAGCCCCAGGGCAGGATGCTCAACCCTCCACACACCATGGAATTTAACACCCAAACACAACTGGAGGGCTCCGGACTGGGAACAGGGCAGGAGCGAACGGGGAGAGAAGAAGTGTGGTGAGTTTGCTGCTCACCTTTCAGGCCTGATCATGAATTACCCACTGTTTTAAGGCACCAGAGACTCAGCAAAGCCTGTGCTCGCCTGTTCTGTTCCTGGGTGGACTTTTTAAGTTGTGGCTTTTGTTTTACAGTAGACCTAAAGCTCCTGCAGGTATGAGGAATATTTATGGTCCATGGTGCATGTATCCATGGTGATCGGATATTCCCGTTCCCTTTGTCTCTCCTTTCCCCCCTGCACAATTAATTGCATTGCTGTTATTGTGAGGAATACATAGATTTTGGCCCATATAATCTATGTAGCCCTTCAGTCATACCCTATGAACCATTATTTGGATGTTCTCCCAGACAGTAGGAGATACAGGCTTAAAAGTTTCTTAGGCTGAAATGATGTCCCCCATTTCCATGTTGGTGCTTGCACATGAAGCAGCCCCTGCGTAGCTCTGTGCAGTCAGGATGCAGGTTTTTTGCTCATCTGTCCAAAAGCCAAACCACAGGTACTTAGGAGAAGTGTCAGTGCATGGCTACATCTTGCTACTTAGACCTGAAGCACTCACTGAAAACTGGAAGTAAATTTAACATCTCTGTAATCAATCATCAGAGGTTTGTTAACTATGAAGAGTCTTTCAAGGCTGGAAAGATGATTGATGTTACCTCAAGAGCCATCTGGGAAGCACTGTAGATTTCTAGAGCCAAGACTTACGGCTAAGATTTCATATTTTGATTAAAGGCTGATTAAAGAGCCCGGAGGATGTGAAAGGGAGAGCATCTTCCTCCAACATAAATGTTCTGGGTAATCAGAGCAATTTCAGAGTAAATTGTTGGTGTTTGCATGCTAATAATGTAACTAATTCTGTACCTGTATTTTCTTCTTCATTTAATTTGTTGGGAAAAAATAATTATACTCATTAAAGCAAAACTGTATGGACACCTGCAGTCACCAGGTGAATTCCTACACCTCACGGAGCAGACTCTTCCGTGCAATTTTTTAGACTGGAAACTCAAACACAAATCGGAAAGTTTTGTGTTGTTAAAATTACTGGTAGAGTGTTCGCTTGACCTTCTCGCATGTTGCTGCAGGAATACTGATAAAAGGCATAATTATAATAGATATGTTTTACTAAGCTCTGGCCTGATACTAACGTGAGTGGTTTGATTGATTTGGACAGGAGCTGGTCTCGTTAGGTATTGCTGAAATAATGGCTCTTTATCACGATGATTGCTTTTTATTTGTTTCTTTAGTCATGTAGGGCTGATGTTGTGCATATGGCCAGATAGTGAAAGTGCCTAAGAAATAATATTAATCAAGAGGTACTTAAGCATATTTTAGGTTGGTGTGGAAGAATTGTAAGTATGCTAAAGCTGCTAATAAATCTTTAGCCAAAACTGAACAAACACACATTTTTGGAAAAGAAAAACTTGACTTCAGAAGTCACACAATTCTTTGGAATTAATCACAATATTTTATTTGTTTTTTCCTGAATGTGCTCATCCTATCTTGGTGTTCAAGCTGCAATATTACACCACGTGAAATAAAGACATCACGCCTAATTGAAAAACTCATGCCAGAATTTATTTTATTAGAAGGGAATTAAAAAAGTCAGAGAAAATGAATCATTTCCTAAATTAATTAATATATCACTTACTAACGGTCATTAAAACCTTGTTAATTTTGATCCAGTGACAAAGCTAATTAAGAAGATATATGTGCTTCTAAAAACTAATTAATATTTTAAGCATTTTGTTCCTTTAACATCTTCCTCAATTGGTTTAACAGAAGCCGGCGGCCTCGTGTCATTCTCTGCTGGCCAGAGGAGCCTTCGATGACCCGTCGGAGCGCTAATGAGGCACTGAGGGCAGATCCAGGGGCAGGCAGCCCTTCTGGGAAGTGACAGCTCTGTCGAGAAGCCGAAGGATGAAGGCAGAACTTCTGAGGGAAGGCAGACCTTCCTCATCATCGGCACGTGGCTGAAGACAGAGACTCATAAATAAGTCTACTAGCTTAAATGCAATTATGAAGATATGGAAATGGTAAAAGTCTCCCTGCTTCCCTACATAAAATGTTCTTGTTAGAGCATTTGCTCTGCTGCCAGCAGCACTTTCAACAGGCGTGTCTTCACACGGGAAACAGGTTCCTCTCCTGTACCCAGCCCCATGCTCTCCGATTGCCTTATAAAATATTTCTTTCACCTGTCAAAGCGTACATTCTCTTTTGGAATGTTTTGTCAGCAATGTAGGTGGAGATTTTACTTTGATAAACTCTCTACGTGGTCATTTTCACACATTTAAAGTTTTTTAAAACCACAAAAAATATGTGTGACTAGCAAGATCTCATATCTAGTGTTGTAGCATAGTCATGTAGAAATAATGCAACTGTTAAAACAGACTTTCCTTTTATTACATTTCTACAGTATTTTAAAAGCACATTCTACTGCTATTCCCTTCTTCTCCTTCTTTGCTTACTCTTCTTCCCCAAAATAAAAAAAAATAGTCACGCAACCCCTCTCTCCTCAGGTATTGCTTGCTGCTTCCTGAACCATTTTTAAAAAAGATGGGATATTATTTTGAGTCTGATGGTCAAAATGAAGAAGTTCTTCACAATATTTTATGTTCCTGGAACAGCTGAGAGGTTATTTCTATACCATATGCCTTCCATCTTCAGTCTTTTCGTCAGATGTCTTCGTTGACACTGACTGCAATGGTTTTAGCTGGTGGAGATCTCACCCTAAAATTTTGTACGTGTGTGTGAATGTGTAGTGAAGCGGAGGTTTAAGAGAACAGCCTAAAATAAAACAGAGCAGTATAGGTTCTTCATTATCAAGATAATAACAACAAATTAGTATAGCTGTTACATGTTACAAAAGAGAAAATTTGGCCATTATAAAGAAAGTCTTGGAGGAAGAAGGTGAATGGTACAACAGGCAGGATATCCTCATGGTGTAAGTAAAATGCAATAGTGGATGGGATCTGAAGCCACTGGAGCATGGAAATGTCTGGCAAATTAAAGTAACTTGACCCGTTTTGTTTGGTCTCACCAGTTAAACCTAGAAGTTACAGTCAGAGGTGTAGCTGGTCTCCTTGTGCTCTGAATGAAGAAGTCAAGAGAACGCCTTCCAGAGCCAAGAGCAGCACCCGGTCGGACTTTTCCCTGCCAGCGATCACCACACCAGCTCTGCGCTCCCCCGAGAGCCTCCCAGCATTGCAGAGTTAGGGCTTGATCTGCAGGAGCATTCCGGTCTGCTGCTGATGCCGTGTGAACGACAAAGTGGATCACGACCTGTTTCCGTGTTTAGTCGTTGGTTTCTGAAAGCCACAGTTTCTACCCTACTAACTTTCTATATGCCGCTGCGCAGCATTTTGTAAGCCTCCAGAATGTCAGCAAGATTGCTGTAAGCCAGAATTTGTGGCATTTTTAGGTTGAAAGCAATTTTGTTTTATTGAGGAGTAAAATAATAAAATGCTTTTTTCCCGTGAAGCCTGTCAACGTGCATTTAGGCAAATTACTTTGGAAACTTCTTTGCTCATTAATGGAATGGAAAAAATTGTTTTTAAGTGCCCAGCTTTTCATTAATCTGGGGAATGTTTTGTTTTCATGTCATCATGACTGCTTTCACGAAAACAAATACCAGCTTGATGGACAGGATTTGTAGAGATGTTGTCTATGTACAGTCCCCGGTGGCTTTAAATGGAAATCTGGCTGCTCGGAATAGCTGAGACCCTGCTTCATCCTGCTTCAGAGACTAATACTTCTGTGGGAAAGTAAAGAAAAGAGTCTGGGGGGGTCTTAGAAAAGAGTCTGGGGGGGGTCTTACTATTTACTAACGAAAACGTGGGCTCTTCATAGCGTTCGTACCTACGCACAAGCATACACACGCTAATAGGCTCAATTTACACAGCAAAATGTGAAGTAAAGGCTGATAATATATTCCTTCTTTTAGTAAGTGTAAAAGAGTCGAGAACTGTCATGTTAACTAGGGACAAAAATTGTAAACAATATTCATTACATGATTAACGTATGTATAGTAGTCTAGAAAATAACTCGGTGCCAGGCTTACGTTATTATAACTGCCGCATCAGCCAGTATATCTTGGCTCCCTGGTTCTCCCTGAGTCTTTTTTTGTTTTGTTTGTTTGCGATTTTTCACTTTCAGAGTGGAAGCGCTTCACTTGCCACAAATCAGCCCTTTCCAGTCAAAATAAATATTCCAGCGGAAAAAAAAATTCTGGCTTTCCGATTGTAAACATTTCAACTATGGACCTTGTTTGTTTGGTGCTTGTACCAGGTCTTGGACAATTGATCCCTCATCGACAAAAATCACTGCAGGCTTGAAAATTAGAGCGCTTTGAGACAGTCCTCGGTCCTCCTGGAGTGACTTCTTCAGCTCTTCACCACGGCTTCTACTACCAGTTCTATCAGCAGATGATGGTTCGCGCTGTGTTATTCAAGATGAGAGTTAGTATCCACAGCCCCTGGCTGGCAAACCCTGCTTGCTTGGGGCCACACAAAATTCAGTAACGTTAGCCTTTGTGTCTCACTTAAGGAGGAGATTCTCCTACACTTCTACCCTACAAAGCCATGCTCCTTAAAATTTGAAATATGAGGATACACCACACGGTAGCCGGAGGTGCAGCCAGCACTGGCACCTTTGCACATGCGCTGCACTCGCTCCTCCCAAGTGCCGGGTTTCTTGCCCGTATTTGAGAAATGCCATGCCACTACATGCATTAAATCAGATAGAGGTTTTGGAAAACTGATCGTTATCCTCTGCAATTAACTGCAGTTGAAGCTACAGTAGCTTCTCTTTAAACCCCGCTTAAGTTCGGCTAGCAAAACTGACGTGGTCTGAAATCTGGCTGCTCAGGAGAATATATTTAATTTTTCTATCATTTCGAACCAAAGCAATTGCCCTAATCATATCAGCAAAATGTCTGTGCAGAATATGGATGATAATCTCATTCAATTTTACTTTAACCTGTCTCTAAATGCATACTTGTTCTTTGCAGATTTCATTAAGATCAAAATGAACCCATCATTTTCCGGACAGAAGAAAATATTATTTTGAATGGTAGAGTACTTCACGTTTCCTATCTCTTGTCTATAGGTATGTAATGCAAAATTGTTAGTCCTTGCACCTTATCAGTTCTCTGATTGGATTTAGTTATAATTCTGGATCTGATATTTGTGGTAAATGCACGTGCAAATTTAAGCAGACATCAACAATGCATGGGAATATCTAGGAAAAGATTTTTGCATTGCTTAGAAACCACGCTCGTTTTGGGTGGATTTTTTTCTTTAAGTCTTCTACATATTAGTGAGGCAGCTGAGTGGACTTTTATTCCTAAAAAAAAGAATCTCTAGAAAAGGACTATCAAATCCAGACGAGTGGCACTTGCCATGGCAAACAGCCACCCAACAGAGAGCATGATTAGTGAGGAGCACGCTAGCCTGAAGGTTGGGAGCATGTTAAAGACCAGACTCATCTTTGAACAGCTAGAGAGTTGCACAAGGCCTTTTTCACCTCAATTTTGTTTTTGGAAGCCCTGCGTGGTGATTATTGACTTGGCAAACAGATGTTTTCACTTTCAGTGAGTGAAAGGGTGATGATACTCCGGCGTGCGCTCATGGGAAATCATTTACTTGTGGACGTGCAGGACCATGAAGACGCACAACGTGCACGTGAATGCAGATGATTCTGCAGGTCGTGGTCCCACTCCACCAAGTACCCTGGGGAAGTTATGGACGGCTGATCTTCAAACATCAGAGCTCGCCTGTTCAAGTAAGACCAAAGAAATCTGAACTGGCACTTGCTATTTTTGCTGGATTTAATGCTGAAATCCCACAGATGATTTTATAGGAACTTACATTCTTCATCTTACTTTTTTTCCCCTAATACTTATTATTGCTAAAATCAAAGTTGTTTTGACTTCAATCATCCTAGCAGAGCAATAGCAAACTGAAGACGGTAAGGCGCTCTGAAGTTCCTCTTGGGGAAATGTTCCCAACTGTTCATGTATCTTTAAAAGTTATTTATCTGCTTTATGCTTTTTCTATACATTTACTGACTCTGCTGATTAATACTTTTGTGTGTCTGATTCTTATTGACCACATAAATCACTGACATCAAACTTGCATTGCTACGTGTCTCGGTTCAACGTATCATTACGACAACTTGTGCTAAATTACCAAACCCAAGTTTTGCAAACAATCCAAAAGCTCTAATCTAATCAAAATACCATGTCTTTTGGTTTTGGTTCTAGCTAACAAATGTGATCAGTATAACTTCCTGGAAAAAAAACAATTGCAGTATTTTCAACATTCCCACCGTTCAAAACAAGGCAGGCATTAGCAAATTAGCACAAGACAATTTTAAAATACAGCTTTAATAGAAGTTTAAATACAGGTTTCGTCTAGAGAGTTAGCTGTTAAATTAACAACAAAATATTTATGAAAAATATTATTATGAAATTATTACTGCATTACTTCATGTTAATATTACAAAGGCTTTACGGGCAGCAGAGCAAAGGATTGACCATACATGTGCTTCTTACTGGTGACAGCTGGTAGCTGTGCACACATGTCAGAAGGCAGGAGCCGACCATCTCAGACATGTACCAGATCCTGTGTTTCTCTGAGCTTGCAGCATGGCAGGGCTTGAATAGCAGCTTTTTCCCTGAAAAGTCACTTTAATTCCTTTTTTTTCCCCCTTTAAGAGCGATTCCATTTACTTGCCTCAGCAGTTCACCAGGGTTGAAGGTTATCCCCCTCACCTGTGGGTTCAAGCCCTGGTGCTTCTGCCCTCCGTGGAAGTTGTAAAGATGCGATGCGTTATGTCGAGCAGTGCTGACATCTGCGTGGTTAGTATACGCTACATAAATAATTAAAGTAGTGTCAGACACGGGCTGAACAGCAGAGGTCAAAGGGGTTAATTATCTGGTGGCTGTCATTCTCCAAGACACGGCAGGTCAGCCTGTGCTAGTGGTTCCTAGGGATTCACAACTGAAACAAGTGCAAGAATAAGCAGGAAGCGGATTTCTGAAACCAGCAATTCCCGGCATAATTTTAACCCTCGCGGCCCTGCAGCTGGAGGAGGTCGCAGCGTGGACTAAGAGGTTGCTGCCTGGCCTGGCTGCTTGCTCTCAGTCCGTACGTGTCCAGGTGAGTCTGTCTGGGGGCTCGCACAGCCCAGCAACCACAAAGCAGCTGTGAATCGTGACTTCTGGATTCCTGTTGTACCAGTCTACGTATCTTCATGCGCCTTCGAGGCTCTTTTTCCCTCCTCTGCACTGTGGATAAATAACCGCTCAACCAACTAACGTGGGAAGGGAAATTAGGAACCATCCTACTCCAAAACAACACTTTCTTTATTTCCAACTCCATCTAGCATTATCTTAGCCTACCTCCGCAGGGAGCCGTAATGCCTCCCCAACCACAACGCTTAAAGTACCTTGCGGTGCTGGTTTAACATCTCAGGTGTTCCACGGGCAGTTTGAGATTTCTGGAACGCCGTGCACTGGATTTCTGAGTTATTTGCTACTTGGCAGGTAAAAATTATTTTGCAATTGTATCCTGCTTACTATTTTGTATTTTCAAATGTAAAACATCATTTAAGCGCGTTATAGCCTCTGTCTTCACTGCCTCCGGCATCCTCAGGCTGTATCCTTAGGTTCAGACTCTATGTGTTACGACTTACTTCAAAGCAGTACTGTGGGAATGTGCTTCAGGCCAGCGCTGGGCTGTCCTGCCAGAGCAAATTGTCACGGGTAATTGGGGGTGAATCTGACTTGCTGAGGTCAGCAACATTTGAGGTGGATCAGAACTTGACTAGAAATAGTTTGCTGGAGTTACTGTAAATGAACCTATAGAAGCATAGAAGTTGTAAATTGTGATGTGTATGTACGAAATACGAGTAGAAGAGTAGATTTTGTCCCAGAATATCCGTGCTATGTGAAAAAGCTCATAAAATATCAGTAACTGGAAACAGAAGCAATTTCTTCCAATAGATAAGAAGTGAGTATTTCTCGGGAAAAAAAAAAAAAAAAAAGACAAGACTTGTGTGGTTTTCTGGGAGAACACAAAGAAAACTGAAGAGGCTTGGAGTTTGACATTAGTAATACTAGCAGTCCCAATAATAATACAATGAAAATGGAAATCGTAACAAAATGCATGTAAATGTTACATTTTTAGAGTTGGCGAGCTCTACCAAGCCATCCTGCATCTCGCAGGTCAGGCAGGAGACCTTGCAATAGATGATCCGAAACCCTTCTGCATTTGAGCCTAGAAACAAAGGCAGAACACGAACATACCCACTAGTGTTTGCACACTGACCTGGACTGCCACGGAGCGATGAAAATGGGGCTTTTTAAGGCCTTGTAATAAATGGGTGCCAGACTCGGTGGAGAGTTGACCTTTGAGGTGTGTGCTTTAGCCATCCTTTTCCCTCAAGTACAGACTCTGACTTTTCTTGTTCTAGGTGGAAAAATGCTTTGATTCATTTTGTTTGGGCACCTTGGCTGTATAAAGCACTTCACATTGAAAGATAAGAGAGGTAACCAAGGAGTTTATGCACCACTCTGCAGAGATGCCCTTTTCCTTCTCATATTGAGCCTATGGTCAGCCCACTCCAGCACTCATCTGTATACTTAATTAATGGATAATTAATACCGTGGATTAGGCTTTAACGATTATCCAGAGTGAATGAAAAAGGATTTCATAAAATGACAAATATTTTCCAAACCTTCAGGGCAAGGACAGGAATCTTTTTTCCCCACAGCTATGGCAATCCTGCAGTTGGAGGGAATATTCACTTGTCTCCTGTGTAAGCCAAGAACCGATCAAAGGAAAGTCTGTGAAGCAGGTCCTGGTTCCTACAGGCGGCTTTTCCCTCGGGCTGCCCCATGGGATTGATCACTGTAGAGACAACTGATACATAATTCAAGGAGAGGTCAGAGATGGTTAAAAAAAACTCACCCCACAACAAAACACCAACAGTTCCCGCATGTCGCGTAATTGTCATGTATCCCAAGAGCTGGCCGGTATAATTGGCTTGAAGAATGACAGAACAAGATGCTGAACAACCATCTTCTGACGGCTACAGCACCAGATTTGTGGCATACTCTGTACTTGGCACTGGTGAGGCCTCACCTCGAGTACTGTGTTCAGTTCTGTACAAGAGGGACACTGAAGTGCTGGAGCATGTCCAGAGGAGAGCTACCAAGCTGGTGAGGGGTCTGGAGACCAAGCCATATGAGGAGAGGCTGAGGGAACTGGGCATGTTTAGTTTGGAGAAGAGGAGGCTGAGGGGAGACCTCATTGTCCTCTACAACTACCTGAAAGGAGGTTGCAGAGAGGTGGGTGGTGGCCTCTTCTCCCAGGTGAATGGTGACGTGACCAGAGGAAATGGTCTGAAGTTGCGGCAGGGAAGGTTTAGATCAGCTATTAGGAAGAATGACTTTACTGAAAGAGTGGTCAGGCACTGGAACAGCCTGCCCAGGGGGGTGGTTGAGTCCCCATCCCTAGAGGTATTTAAGAAACATGTAGATTTGGCACTTCAGGGCATGCTCTAGTGACAGAGAGTGTGGGGTTTTTTGTGTGTGTGTATGGTTGGACTCGATGATCTCAAAGGTCCTTTCCAACCATGAAGATTCTATGATTCTATGATACTGCCCCAAAACCCAACAGAGCCCGGAGCTTCTTGTAGGTAATCCTGGAAATGAAATGCAATCGAGTGGTGTTGGCTCATTTATGAGCAAAGCCTGGCCCTGCTTTCCCCTTTGTTTGCTGAAACATGTAAAATGTGGGACTTGTTCTGTATGCTCAAGCAAATGCGTCTTTCCTTCGTTTGGTGGCTTCTTGCCCTTCTTGTAGCTCGGCTGCAGTCTGTAAGTTAAGGTTGCGTTTGTCAGCTTGGCTTTAAATAAGGAGAAGGCATCTTCCAGCTCAGGGTGAGAGAGGTTTCTGGTCCATCACGGTGAAGGTGAGCCTTAGGCCCGCCATGGAGGAGGGCTGAGTCCTTCACTGCAGCAGTCCAAACCCTGCCCCAAGCCATGGTCAATAGAAGTACTGATTTGCTAAGGAATTATATAGCAACCATAGCTCTCAAAATTGCATTTGTCTTCTAAAAGAGTCTTGGAAAACCAATCTGTCCGTTTAATTTGCTGCAAAATATTTTTTATCTCTCTTGGGACACAGTACTGCAGATCCAAAAATTTAAGGTACTGGGTAAATGAAATTGATTGTCTTCATCTACTGCCAGTCACAGTTTGAACTAAGTTTTGATTTTGGAGGAAATTTCTCTCCATATTTACACCTTCATTTCTGCTAAGGCCAGAGGTGAATGTTTTTAAAGACATTGTATCTGGGAAGGATGTAGCGAAACAGATTAAATTTGCAGGAGAGAAAAGAACAAAAGTCAAATACGTGCTCTAGTTGTAAATTGGAAGGACTTGATACAGCACTGTTTAGTCTCGGGTATTTCCAGAATTATATTTTTATTTTAATTATGCTTCAAAGGACAATCAGATATTCTGGTTTTTTTAGGTTTGAAGGACATGAGGAAGGCAGAAACACAATGAATCAAAGGTATCCCCTCTTTTTCCAAAACAGGAAATCAGACCTTCGTATTAATATCTGTTGTCACACAAATGAAGTAGTACTGTGATTAAAATTTGTTGTATAATTTAGATACACTAGAAATTTGTGTGTACTCCTATTTTATTGTCTATTTATGCTATTTTCATGGACAATATATGTCGGGGGGGGATTGTTTGCTTTACTGTATGTTTTCGGCAAACCATCTGCAGCTGGTTCTTCCTATTATCAGCAGCTTGAATTGGACTACAAAAATTCCCATACCTGGCAGTTGTATATACATATATATTCAATGCAATATGTAGATTATGTTTCTAGTAAAATTAAAGTATATCCTCATAAATCATCAGCAAAGAAGCTGTGTGGGATTCTTCTAATATGTTTTGCATAAGCTGTTATTTTATAAAACTTGTATGTGTGCTCTCTGTAAACTGCCCAAGTACCACCTGCATGCCTTTTTGAAAAGAATCTTAATTTTTCAGATGTAGTGAACTCCTGTGGGTGCGTGTATATGAAATACAATTTACGCTAAACCAAGATACAGTTAGTAGATCATCATATTTAACTTAATGCATGGCATGCTTAAACCTGAATAGCCTCTTCTCGGAGCTAAAAACAATAGATTTTTTTTCAGTTATTAATTTTAAGCCAACCGATGATTTGGAAGCATGTGTTGGCATAATGTTTGCAGGTTGTCTGCACAATTACACCCTTTCTGAGATGCACTCTTGAAAAAAATGGCCTCAAGTGCTATGGCTTGAGTCTCAAAGGCATGATCTTTCCACAACTTCCAGTTTTCTAATATCCTCAGAAAGAGTGAGATAAACTGCTACCCTGGAGACAGGAATTGTGTGAAACCAAGGCTTTTTTATGAGAGGCAGGACAGACCCTGGAAGAGAAAAAAACAATTTTCTTCACTGTGAATCAGTCTCTAAAGGCTATTACCCCTCGAGGAAGGTGAGTGAACCTCTTAACAATGTGTTGCCATTAACAGCTTCTTTATTGTCATCTCTTATGTCATGAAATGAGGACTACAGAGGCTGGAAATGCAAATTCCCTTCCCTCATGATTCAAAGAATACTGAGCTGCAGTTCCAGTTTTTTTCGGCAAATCCACCATCAGAGCCAGGGCAAGAGAAAAGTTACATTCAAGACCCATTAACGTGCCCCCAAAGATAACAGTACCACTGAAAAAGAGAGAACTGAATGAAGTCAAATAATTTTTTTCCAATGAGGCCTTTAATGGGGCACTTGAAGAAATAGACTTAAGGAGTCTAATTCTCTTACAATGTGCCTCTAGAAGTAGAAGGTGCCTCTTGAGACTTGTATAATTTAAAAAATTATTCTTACCATTAAAATATCCCACAGGATGATGCCTGGAATAACAATCAGGAGAGACTGATTGATTAGTTCTATAGCTACTATACTTGCTCCGTATGTGTAATATCCACAGGCACCTATAGAGAAGAAGAACCTGGAGAAAACTATATTAACATATACAGTCTGCCTGATGGTTTTGTTGTGTATTTGTGCTTTGTGTGCAGGTGTGTTTTGGGAAGACGTGAGATGTCTCTTTTGTTAGTGTTGCCGTTGAAGTTGTTCCACTGCCTGCTTCTGTCACACTACATCATCCTGTAGTCATCCTCTTGCTCATCCACCATGTGTACCGGTGACTTCTCTTGGCCGGGGACTAGTGCTGCCGTACTTAGGGAGATGCAACACCTGTGGTCATGATTGCTGCACCAGGGCATACAACAGGAGGGGAACCTGTGTGTGTACCTCCCCACTCCTGTGTCTTTCCATCTTAGAATTATAGAATCAAAGAATCACTTAAGTTGGAAAAGACACTTAAGATCATCGAGTCCAACTGCAAAACTCACACTGCCGAGTCCACCACTGAACTGTGTCACTCAGCATCATGTCTACCCCTCTTTTAAATACTTCCAGCAATGGCGATTCAACCACTTCCCTGGGCAGCCTGTTCCAGTGCTTGAAAACCCTTTCAGTGAAGAAATTTTTCCTAATGTCCAATGTAAACCTCCCCTTGTGGAACTTGAGGCCACTTCCTCTTGTCCTATCGCCTGTTACCTGGGAGAAGACACCGACCCCCACCTGGCTACACCCTCCTTTCAGGCAGTTGCAGAGAGCGAGAAGGTCTCCCCTCAGCCTCCTTTTCTCCAGGCTGAACACCCCCAGCTCCCTCAGCCGCTCTCCATAAGACTTGCGCTCCAGACCCCTCACCAGCTTCATTGCCCTTCTTTGGATGCTCTCCAGCACCTCAATGTCTTTCTTGACAAAAAAAAGGTCTTGCCCCCAAAAAAATCCTCTGCATGCTCGGTTCCACTGCAAAGGATGATGACAGTAAGAGTTTCTGTAACATGTATGGTTTTCAGGGACATCATACCCAGTCAAACACAGCATGTCCTTAGACTGTCCTGTTTGTGCTTTTAAGGCAGACCTTTCAGTTAGCTGTCTTCAGTATGGGAATATTAATAGAAGATGATCTTTAAACAAGATGCTGCACAAGGTACTGTGAGAGATGCTTACCTATTACATAGGGCACTTGTTACTGTGCTGTAGGTATTGTACCACCATGGTAGTATGAGGAGAATTATATTTTAAGTTCGTGTCTTTAGTCCTTCCCAGCTGCCACATGTACCTCAGCTGTCTCAAACCCTCAAGGAAAGCTAAACCTGCACCGATCCTTCATTTCTGCTGCCTGAGAGCTGTGAGCTGAGTGCAGCCTGGGCAGGGAGACAGGAGCAGGCGCAGGGTCCCATAGCCAGGACCAGGACTCTAGTTCTCAGTGGGATAAAGACAGCCTTACACAATTCAGATGTCCCCAGATCTCTCTGGGAAAATTCTCCCAACGGGTACCTGCACCTTTTTACTCAGCCAATGCTAATAAGACCTCTAGGATTTGACCTTAGGATAGTGATTACATAGTAGTTAATTTTTAAAGAGCATTAAAAAGCCCTGCTGAAGTAAAGCTAACAGCTCCATGGCCGTGCTTGAGTGTGTTCATTATGCAAAATCAATTTTACACAGGGCCAGAAGGACACTGAGCAGGCAGGCAGGAGAGCCCTGCGGCAGCGAGCTGCCACGGTGAGGCTTTCTGAGCTCCTGGGCAAAGCTGGAGCAGTGGGGAAGCATGGCAGGAACTTCAATTATTTTGCCTGTAATGCTGCAATTAGTATTCATGTATCACAGAACCACAGACTCACAGAATGGCAGGGGTTGGAAGGGACCTCTGGAGATCATCTAGTCCAACCCCCTGCCAGAGCAGGGTCACCCAGAGCAGGTTGCACAGGAACGCGTCCAGGCGGGTTTGGAACGTCTCTAGAGAAGAAGACTCCACCACCTCTCTGGGCAGCCTGTGCCAGTGCTCTGCCACCCTCAGGGTAAAGGAATTTTTCCTCATGTTTAGATGGAACTTCCTATGATCAAGTTTGTGTAATTAGTAAAAGTTCGTGCCAGCAGAGCTATTGAAGGTGTAGGCAGTGACAGAGGTCCCCACATGAAGACTTCATGCTGCAGGTCCTGTTTCTGGGCTCCTGCCACGAAAGGCGCTGGGGGTTGTTCTTCTGGCACTCCACAGTGGTGCTCCCACCCGGAGAAGCACTCCTGGCATGGACATAGCATACAGGAAAGGATGGAAGCAGCTTTCCCAGGCCGGGCAAATGGCAATCCATCAGTAAAACAGGTCCCTGGGACCTCTGAACAACAGGCAGGCGGCTGGGTAGTATGGAAACACAGACATTGGGAGAAAACTTTTTGAACTTGAACCCTTTGCTGCTGGTGTCAGGGAGTGTAGATCGTTTCTGTTTTGCTTGTTTACTGGAGGTAAGTTTATTAGAAGTGACACAGTGTGAACACGGGGGTGCAACAACAGCAGTGAAGGAAAAGCTGCAAGGGCAAATAGTTCAGGACAACTTTCATACTCTGGCATGAGCTAAACTCTGCTTTCTCCTTTGTCATCTTTCTGATTTTTATTATTCAGCAGGCTGAGGGCCACGTTCTGCTCTTAGCTGTAGCAGGGGAAAAAAAAAATATAATTTAAAAAAAAATCTCTGGACCAAGCGTGGTCTGAACTGAAGACAGATGGTTTGCTCTGGATTCTCCGTGCTGTGATTTGACCCAGGGTTTGGGTGTAATTCAGCAGAAACTGGCCCTTTGTACTCTGTGGTTCAAGGGGCTTGGCTTCACAGGCAAGTGACTCTTTCAGAGAGAGTTGTGGCACGTTAACCAGATGGGCATGCGTTTGTGGGGACACACCAGCATTATCCTCCAAGCTGCAGCCCTGGTCAGGTCCGTCTATCACTGATTTCTATCCCAGTTGTACCACAGCCTTTGCTAAATTCTCCAAACCCAGTCACTTTTCCAGGGAGTCTGGCCCGGAATCTTTGAACCCTGAGCCAAAACCTTGCTAAGAGACATCAGCCCTGCAGACATGTCCAGCAGTGCACCATGGATGGTGAGCTCCTATGTTACCAGGGCTCCTGTGCCCCTCACAGCACATGAGCTATTTCCAACTGCTTTGCCCCAGCGTCTCTGCTCGCCGCCTCCAGGGTCCTCGCCATCTCACAAACATCTATTTTTCAGGCTGTCTGGTAAGGTATAGGGGCAGATTTAGGATTTACCATTGCCGTTTTAGGATTACTTTTGCAGCCTGGCAGTGATCTCACAGCAAAGCCTGAAGTTTTAGGGGGAATTAATATCTGTTGCAGACTGCCATCGATGAAGTATTAAATATAGAACTGACGAGGCCTTATAAAGCATCTCAGGATGTTCAATGGACAGTTTGCCTCCTCTCACTTAGTATATCAAGCTTTCCCTGGGCCTGTTGGGAAACGAGAATTTATTACACTTTTCTCTGTGTAAATCTGGAGTTCATTCCATCATCTATAATTTAGAAGATTCTTATCATCATTAAAAACATGTCTGAATATGGCATAATTTATTTACAAGTTTCAGCGTGGGATTATATTTGTAGGATGGAAAATTCCTTCTGTTTCTCTCACAAGCTAAGCAGCGCCCCATTTCTGTTCCTTTTTAACCGCTCGCCATCTGCAGGGCAGAGGGGAGGAGGTGTGAAAGAGAAGCCCATCAGAACCAGTTGGAGCGTCGCACCTCCAGGTGTGCCAGAGCCCTGTGTCGCCTCAGGACCAAACGGCTTGTTGCTGCACCCAGCTGTGTATCATTTGTGGGTGAGTGCAGTTAATTTGTTCTCTTTCTTGGAAAGAGGAGTACGAGGTCAAATGCTAGATAATGAGCTTGGTCCAAAAAGACTGCTTTATCCAAAAGGGTCTGGGGGATGCTCAGGGTATTAGGCATCACTTGTAGTGTCACCGCTTCACATACATCATAGTTGGACTGCTTGAAGTAATTTATTAGCAAACTCAATGACTTACACCAGGCAGTTTAGGGGAGGCAAAATTAAAGCACTGGCTAATCTTGAAAACCCGGGTGTGAGATGCTTGTGGCACAGTGAATTGCAGGAAGATGGTTTATAATAGTCTAATTGTCTTTGAAACCAAATTGTGCTTACCTGGCTGGGGAAAAAAAATCATCACAAAGAAAGTTAAGAAAATAACAGTTCTTAAGCCAACCTGACGTCTGTTGTCCTCCATTTGAGAAAACTATCTGAAAGAAACTTGGCCTTTAGAGCTGCGTGAAAACCGGCTATTGGAGCTACCGTGCAGATGAAATTGTTAACTGCTGTTCTCGTTAATGATACACAACTCCTACCGCCACATACACAGGACAACAAAAAAGCCATCTTAGCCAAGCGAAGAGAAATTAAATTGACCCATTCTATAGTCCTAGTCAATATACTGTTAAATATTTAGCGGTTTGGTTAGGTGTCATAAAAAGGGAGAACATTAGTCTGGGGAACCATGATGGTAGTTTGGAGCTGCTCTTTAGTGCCCTGCAGTTCCAGCTCCAACAACTTGCATCGTTACAAGTGCAAATGGCTTACTGTTAAAGTTTAAATGTGTTGTTGGTATTATGAAAGAAAGGAATTCAAAGTAGGCTGAAAATGGTTATTACTTCTATTTATATCCATTATTAGTACTACTAAATCCTACAAACAGCCGTACTGACAGCCACTTCAGCGTTGGTGCTGCCATACCTGCTTTGTAAATCTTCCCCTAACGAAGCAAGGTAGAGCGCTTGTACCTTCCCTCTCCTTGGAAGTTAACCGAAAGCCAGCACGAAGCCTTGTAACAGATAATCCTCGCTTGCAGCACATCCTCGTGTGACATGTGGCGGGGAACGAGAGGGAAAGCAAGGTTTGCTGGGGAACGAGGAAAGCTGTCCCAGCAACACGGAGTTACTCGCCTTTAAAGTGGCTTTTGTCAGCACGGTGTAAGCGGTGTGGGTTGATGGTCTTTCGGCATCCCCCCGTCTACACGCTGATTAACATGGAGTAACATCTGCAGGACCGAGGTACCAGCAAACAGTGTGGTAGCCTCGTCTCTGCTGCACAGTCAGAGCTGGAGCACGTTGGCCCTGCACTGGTGACCAGTATGAGCATTTCATTCCTTAGCAGAGAGAGGGAGAGGGGCTCACCTCCCAGCTTCAGCTGCCTCTGTTTTGTTAGCCTGACAGCAGCTCCCAAAATGCATGATTTTGAAGTCAGATGGTTATTTAACAACAGTTTTACTCCTCTAATCGCAGAGATGCTGCATCTCTCACTGTGTCTGATAGCATAAAAGCCAGACCGCGTGTACCTACGCTATTCAGTTCCAGTTTGTTTTATTTGACCTTCTGCAGTCCAGAGCATTGGCCCCTATTGCTGGTGTCACCCCAGCTGGTGTCCTTGGAAACAATCTGGTGTGAAAAGTGCAAGATTAGAGGGCAGTATTAATAGAAAAAGATTTTGCTTTGGCAACGAGCTGCATTTGGATCTGTTATAAAGATGTAAAAAACAAACACTGGGGTATCCACACTGACTCCATGCACAAAGTTCGACCAACGGCTCAAGTTTTTTCTTATTATAATCTTTTTCTTTTCGATAATATTTTTCTCTTTGATAACAGTGCAGCTTCCTTGGTGTTGGAGACTTTCACACCCTGCTGTTGTAAACATTGTTGCCTAAAAACTTTTTTCTTAATGTCTTGAACGTTTATCAGTTATTTCAACATATGTGCCTCAGTAAAGATGGGCAAAGTGCTGAGGTTTTCCAACATCCACCTGATTTTGGAGGGAACATCAGGGAAGCCTGTACAATTAATTCAAGTTCACAAACTTTTGCAAAAGATGAGAATGTTTTCTCTCATTTTCTTTCTCCCCAGAAGTGTTTCATATTTCTTAAAATTCATTTGCTTTTTAGGCAGAAGAAAACAATCTTGAGTTTAACATATTAGCAATAAAAAACCCCATCAACCACATTATTTTTTGAAAGCTCACTGAACTGCTACCTTAGGACCATATTGAGAATATGAAAGAAAAGAGCTTTTTGTTTGTAATTGGTCTGTGGGGTGAGTCTCTAGACTGAAAGGACTCTTTAATGAGAAGTATCAGTGCGCATCATCATAACCCCAATTTGCAGCTTTTCCCCCCACAGGTATTACTCACACATCTGAAAATACAACTGGAGCTGAAAAGCTCAGTTTAGAGCCCTAGTGCACATCACAAGCCTACGGACCTCACTTTTTAAATGGTCTGAACACAGCACTATGCTCCATTTCACTGGGTTTGGACTGTTAACGTCCCACTGTCTCCTTGATGACACGAGCAGTGCCAAGCAGTGTCCTGCATCCAGAAAGGAGAACCACAGTGCCAGAGGCTGCAGCCCTTATAAAAGGCATTTCAAAGACTTAGATCTGCCCAGAGAAGAGACGTCAACTCATGCTTGACTTTTAGGATCAGGACTCTTAATTCAGGGGCATTATTGTTTAAACCTTCCTTTTTCTTGTGGGATGGAGATGACGCACAAGTAACCTGATGGCCCCACACATCTGCAGTAGCAAAAGGAGAAAGACGGGCTTTTAAATTGGTACTGCGAGATCAAGAAATGTTCCTGAGTAATTAGAGATGGTGAGAAAGTAATAGACTTGTTAGAAAAACTAACCTAATTTTCCAGATTCCTGGGTACACTTAATTCTAAGACTGTTGTTTTTCTAAACAAAACTTGTCTTCAGATAATGAAAATCTTTAGGTAATGTCTACTGTAGGATGTTTTTTTAATGCCTATTGCAGGATGATATCGTAGGATTTGAAGACAGGCAGAGAGAGTTGGGGATCTTCAACCTGGAGAAGAGAAGGTTCCGGGGAGACCTTAGAGCCCCTTCCAGTACCTAAAGGGGGCTACAGGAAGGATGGGGAGTGTAGTGATAGGAGGAGGGGTAATGGCTTCAAACTGGAAGAGGGGAGATTTGGATTAGATATCAGGAAGAAATTCTTTACAGTGAGGGCGGTGAGGCACTGGAACAGGTTGCCCAGGGAAGTTGTGGCTGCCCCATCCCTGGAGGTGTTGAAGGCCAGGCTGGATGGGGCTTTGAGCAGCCTGATCTAGTGGGAGGTGTCCCTGCCCATGGCAGGGGGTGGAATTAGATGATCTTTAAGGTCCCTTCCAACCTAAACCATTCTATGGTTCTAAGTATTATAATTCGGGATGAATCTGTTAACTGATACAGATAAAGAGGCTGCACAAATCTCTTAAAGCTACTACCTATGACAAATGGGAAATGGTTTGCAGCTACAATAGACTGTAGCTGGGGACATATCAAGGGTTTGTAAATAGCTGGGGACGTATCAAGGAATCTCAAAGAGAAAGCTTGTATGCTTGGGACTGCTGAAGTGGATGCTGCCAAAATAGGGGAAAAGATGGGGGAAAAAAAATCTAAGTAAGGAACTTTCACTCTCAAAGAATGAACGTATCATAAAATACTATTCCTAATTGTAGATACTTTACCTGTTGCACAGGTATAACACAAATATTGCAGTTGCTTTATGACGGTCACCAATACATAGATTTTAAAAAAGGAAAAAAAGAGAAAGAGTTCGCATCATCCGCAGTATATGTATTTAAGCATTAAGACTTTCTAAGCGTCCTTCAGCTAGAAAAGGTTTTAAGTCTGTCTATTATACAGAAGCACTTACAATTTTTCAGAACTTTGATCTGGAAATGTTCAACGTGATGTAAATCAATTCAAAATGACTGGAATGTGTCGATTTTTGTGGAAGATAATATCCCAACTGCCACTTCTGAATCAAACTTCAAAAATATATAAAAAGTAGCACTTCAATCCTAAAACAGACCAAAAGATTAAGAGTGACAGTTATGAAATCATGCCCTCCAAAAGGGGAAAATTGCAAATGACAGTGATCAGTCGTTTTGCAGATGCAACCAAGGCGTATTAATCACTTAATGTTACTGGGAGTTTCTCATAAGTGCTGCCTGTCCTTCAAACACTCTTGGAACCAGCAAAGAGAAGGGTCCACTCAGCTTTCCCACGTAGGAGCCTCCTGATTATGAGCCTTGTACCAGCGGAAGGTTTTCTCTCTTTTTTTCCAGCCTGTGAGATATAGCTAACTAACGTGGAGTGTGCATTGTGGTTTACGTTCTCTTTTTATCTTCTGGGGGAAGGATATGTGCTTGCATGTTTTCAGACAAGAGCCAAGAATTCAAACCTGACATGGCTGTCCTTGTTGCCCTTTGATGAATACTTTCTAGCTTTGGTCTCCATATTTGAGAAAAGTAGGTAATACATACTCTGTTTACCTTCCTTTTTGGGGGGAGGACGGCAATGATTAACCTTTTTAAGTATCTGTTGCTGTAAAAGTACTATTCTGTACAAAAGTGTTTGTCCATGGGACCAGAAAACACACACAAACTTTCTGAAAATCATAGTCAAGAAAAGGAAGCAGGGCATGGCGGTGTGTCCTTACCCTTTCCTTGAGCGTGATTGGGATAAAACAGCACTGCGGTTTAAAAAAATATGTTGTCAATAAAGCTTATAAACTCACCAAATGTGTAATCATGATTCCTTTACAAAGGCCTGCTCTTAGTCTTCCCTCAACTGCACACCATCATCTTCACCCAAAGCCTGTTCCCCATGCTTGGCCACTCTTTGTGGGTGGATCCCAACTTTCTTCTGTTTCAGGTAGAGTTTAACTACATCTCCGTTGGAAAGGGCGAAGGAATTAACCTGCACCTTCCTGCCAGGGCCCACTACCAGCTTGGAGGGTGGAGGAAAAGCGGAGCCTTGCCACCGCATTCTATGGCCCCGTGCTGCACCAGTGCGTGGGATGAGCGCACAGGAGACGGAACACCAGTTGACTTTCTGCTATGCATCCTCCTTTGGGGCCTGAACACCAGCCTGTGGGTAGACAGCCCTGTAAATATCCCTGGAGCTGCTTCAGCCAGTGCATTAGAATTGTTTGGGTCTTAACTGTATTTGTGATCTTTTAATTAAAAGATTAGATTTACAAAGGAACAAGAATTTAATGACGACAGATAGTTGTCCGGGAAGTTAGACTAGGGAATATTTCCATGCAGCCTCTATGGCATTTCACTGATGGTTTTGCAAGTGAAAAATAACAATTTAAATTTCAGCTTCACAAGTTTGGGTCATTATCGTGTTCTATCATTCTGTACACAGGGATGAATGTGTAACTAAAGGCTGATTTCATAATACAGGGCAGTTCACCCTGTAGCTGCCCTTGTCCCCAGCTATCTGCCCAACACCTTGGTCAGCTTTGAGTCACCTGCAGCAAATTCCAGCCTGAGACATCAGAGCTGGTGCTGGACGTTAAGGAAAGTCAGCGCTCGTGCTCCTTTGCTTTGCTGCACCCGGCTGTACCTGGCTGACGAACCCACTGGTTCACGAAGAAATTGGACCATCCCTGTGGTGGAGGGTGGAGCTTTAAAAGACAAGCAGGGCAGGCTGCTGAGCACGGAAACCGCTTGTCCTGGTTTCAGCTAGATAGATATTATATTAGATGTACATAATATCTATATAAAGATATATAGATATTATAGATAACTTGGAGTTAATTCTCTTCCTAGTAGCTGCCGTGTTTTGGATTTGGTATGAGAATAATGTTGCTAACACATATTGTTTTATTTGTTGCTAGATAACGTTTATATTAGCCAAGGACTTTATCAGCTTCCCATAGAAGCTGAGAGGGAACGTAAACAGGACAAGCTGGCCAGGGGGATATTCCATACCACAGATGTCATGCTCAGGATATAAACGGGGGTTGGCCAGGAATCCACAATCACTGCTTGGGACAGGCTGGGCAACTGATCATCGGGTGGTGAGAATGACTTGTGCTGTGTCACTTTATTTTGTATATTCTTTTACCATGATTATTATTGCTATTTTCCTCTTCCATTACTGTTCTATTAAACTGTCTTTATCTCAGCCCATGAGGCTTTTTTTCCCTTTCCCCTCTTTTTCTCCCTCTTCTCCCTACCCTACGGGGAAAAGCCGGGGGAGTGAATGAGCAGCTGCATGGTCCTAGTTGCTGGCTGGGGTTAAACCACGACACCACTGTAATAACCCCGTTTGGTAATCAGGGAAAAAGGGAATTCAGCCTAAAGATTTTTGCAGCTGTTTGGGAGGAAGATGGAGAAAAGTTCTATAAGCAGCATAGAATATTGTATATGGAATATTCTGTGTACAAAATTCTACAAATTCTCTATTGTACAAGAAGAATTGTACAAGACCGCTATATGCAGCATAAAATACTGTATATACATATGGAGAAAAACTCTAATATTGTATATGCACATAGAGAAAAATTCTGTATAGATTACTGTATATAACTCTCAGCCCTAAGGCATTAAGATCATCTGGAGCAAAACTTCAGCTGGTGTAAATTCAGATAACTCCACCAATACCTCTCCTCAGCATAACTGTGTGGTTCATGCCAACAAAGCCCCTGAACAATTTTTCTCATTTAAATATTTCCAAAAGTCAGAAGCTGTCTCTAGATTCGGAGCGTTCATCACAAGGGACTACTGTCGGGGGCTGTCAGGTCATATATGTCTACTGAAATGTCTAGTGAAATGTTACCTCTCCAACGCAGACACACACTGAAGTGGTAGCTTTAAGATAAAAATTTCCAGAACAGAATATGTTAAGGACTGATTGGGTCTCATCATCTGATATATCAGTTTAAACTTGGTGTAGCTCCGCTGTTTCATTGCTTCACCCGCGTCAAACCAGAGTAACAGAGCAGCAGATGCTCCTTCAACAGGGACTGACTGACTGATAAACTGGTGCACGTATTCTATGTCAGTCTGCTTAGAAATTTAGCTATTCAGGTGGACATTGCACTTCCATTAAAAAGCCTACTACTACTATATTATAGTGAAAAAAATATACTTTCATTAATTGCGATCCACAGTCTCTTTCTCCCACTCCTATTCCCTTTTCTTTGGTGACATTTTTTCTTGTCATGGAAAGGTCGTGACATTTCAAGGTGTTCACTTCCTGAAGCGTGACTCCTCGAAGTAATGAGATTCGGCTGATCTGTCAGTAAAAATCTGCCACGAGTGAAAACAAAAGCAAACGTGGTCGCTCCCGATAGGGCTGATGGCTGCCCATGTTCTCCGTGTTATTAGAGATTGCCCAGAAAGGACAAAAGAAACACGATTATATGTCACTAAGTGCTGTTATTATTTGAACCTCTGCTATCAAGCATCCTGTTCACTTACACAGTGATTCAAACTCAAGCAAACTTTGCTTTGTTTTAACCATAAACAATGTCACGTCAAAAACTGTTGTAAAGATGTCTTCGGTTCCTTGGTGAGTATAAATAGATTTCTGGCTGCATACATTAGGTTGCAACTTTCCTGACTGCAATTTTTAGGCCTTTTTATGGGTAGTTGTTACACAGGAGAGCAACATTGAGGACTTTCATCTCAAAGGTAGGTACTTTGTAACGCTGCTGTCTGCAGAACGTAAAACCATAGCAAAGTAATTTAAAAGTAGATTTGAGCCCAATTCAAAAAGTCGGTTGTTTTCTGACCCAATTTTCTTACCGAAGAAAAATTACATAGAATTTCCATTTTGATTTAGCAGTGCTTTGCATTCACTGTATGCCTGGGAAAGGCTGCATCATGTTATTCTGTAAAACTGTGCTCAGCCCAGGGCAAGTTTGGAAATAACCTTTACATCTCCCCTTTCTGCCAGTGTACCCAGAAGTGGTAAAACACGTCCTGGAGAGAGAATTGAGCTCTAGCCCTTTTAATCCCTTCGCAGCCCACCAACTAGTAATATTTGTTAAATAATCCTTGCTGAGAATTTCCTTAAGTCTTCTCAAGAATTTCACCTAATATATATTACAGCCTATTATATAGTATTATATAGTATTGTAGCCTGCTTCCCTTTCAGCTGCTGCGCTTTGGGCTCATAGACTTTCTTTTGATAAGTTCCTGTCAGTTTGCAGCCCTTTTGAAAAGAAATAAGTTTGTATTTTTAAGCATGTACTGCTTGAATTAATTTGTTATTTTGTCTTGGAGTTCCCAATGTCGCGGTTCGATTGGAGTCGTTCTGACATCCTGGGTTTCTGCAGTCTTCGTTTCTGATGCCCGCCAACAGAAGCAAATAATAACTTTTTACAAATCTCACGTCACCAGTAAAACTGGTTTTTTTACACAGATTTTCCGTGTACTTGAGGAGTCCTTTTGCCTGAGAAGACAACTATATAAAATCAAAAGTCAAAGAATTTAGGAAGGAAAATCTCATTAATGTAGATTGGATTGATTTTTCCCTGAAGGGCATGACACCTTCGTGTTCTTTCTGTCAGCTAAAACTTTTTTGTCCTAAATTTCTGAGTGTACTTAAAGAAAAGCACACCTTTCTCCTGGCTGTCATTTTTTTGTCATTTTTAACCTATTAAAATATGTTTATCTGCCTTACGCTGCTTCATTCCTTAGCTTTGCCAGAGAGCAGCTCTTGATTTTTAGGTGATAGCACGGTGCCCTTTATTACCTGAAATCCAGTCCTCTACTTGGGCAGAGCTGCAGCTGGAAGAGCTCTGCCTGCAGCCTTGATTAACCGGCCATGAGTCTCTCCTACTGCTCCTGCCCATCCGGGGTTCGGTTGTCAATAAACTAACCAGCAGTACCTTCTCCCATTTACCTATATAGAAATGAGGGTGACTTAAGTACAGAATGGGTGCAACATCCATCGGTGGAGCACAGACGGATGTGATTTTTGAGGTTACACATCTGAGAAGTAAAGCTGGTGGCAGACACCATCTTGCTGAATTGGACTCAGCCTGACAAATTAACAGAGCTGACTGGAAAAGCTGGAACCTGAGTGGCGTTCCTCAGGGGTCGGTATTGGGACCAGCGCTATTTAACATCTTTGCCGTGACATAGACAGGAGATCGAGTGCACCCTCAGCACGTTTGCCAATGACACCAAGCTGTGTGGTACAGTTGACACGCTGGAGGGAAGGGATGCCATCCAGAGGGACCTGGACAGGCTCGAGAAGTGGGCCCGTGTGAACCTCATGAAGTTCAACCAGGCCAAGTGCAGGGTCCTGCACCTGGGTCGGGGCAACCCCGGCATCGATACAGGCTGGGGGACGAAGGGATAGAGAGCAGCCCTGCGGAGACGGACTTGAGAAATAGAGAATTTAGACAATGTATCAAACTAGCCCTGGATTATAATTTTTGCTGAAGCCAATGGGAGTTCAAAACTTTTGGCAAAATATACTGGAGTTTTGTAAGCCAAACTTCCAGGATGCTTTCCTTCTCACTGGATTTATGTACTTATTGGGAATAAATTAGACTAAACCATTGCTAAGTCACAGCATTAGTTTGCCTCTTTTTAAAAGAGAAATGATCCCATTGTAAAACCAACGCAGCTCACAGCCACGTGGAAGGCAGAACGACATTTTCTAAGTGTTCAGCAGTCGTCCACTTTCAGTCCTTTTCTTTCTTCCTTAAGGTCTTTTTAGTTATACAACTTTCACACTGAAGAGCCCCAGTCTTGTCAAACTTACCTTGCACTGAACTCACGACAATCCTCTGCATTTTCATCTGGAAGGAAAGGTGGGATCATAGTTGCAGTAATCCACGTGTGGAAGCACTAGGGGCTTGTGCAATGGTTTTTATCTTGAGGTTTTTCTCTTCTTTTTTTTTTTTTTTTTTTGGCCATGTCTTTATGTTGGTAGCAATAGTACTTCTTTCCTAGCGATTCACAACATCCTATTTCACTTTTTTTAACTTCACTGGGAAGTGAGCTTGTGTCCATGTAGAAATATCCATGGTGATTCTGGTATCTCTTCTCTGTGGGCTGGTAGCTGGCACACTGCCTGGTGCTGCATACGTACAATGAGGGTTCTTTTCCTCCACATGCCTTGCTTTTCACATAGCAACACTGATCTGTCCGCTGAGACTACGAACAACGCAGAGATGAAATCCAGAGGTCTCCTATTCTGCCTCTAAGGATTCCTTGGAAGCTGAAGGAACGAGGAATTACGCAGTTTGAGCCCTTGCTGTGCGTCTGTGAACAGGAGGTTTCAGCCTCACTGTACACATTGAGCCAAATTCAGCCCTAATTTAAATATGTAGCCACTATTTGGGAAAGATTATTATGTTTTTTGCTGAATTTGGCCACTGTTGTCTGTTGAGCAAATTTTCTACAGTCATTTAAAGAGCTCAGCCATCTCTCTTTTATGCAAGGACCTTTTATACAAAACATTCTGGGACTTTTGAGGAGAGCCCTGAACATTTGCTGCCATCAGTCCCGTCACCGCTCCCCAGTGGCGTCCCTCTCAGCCCAGGGGCTGGCATTTCTGTGCTGATTTCCAGTAGTTCAGCCAAGTTCCCCTCACTCCTTCATTAGAGGCTCCTGAGGTCATTTAAATTTTACTAATTCATAATGGAAGAGCTGAGGCATCATCTTGGATAAAATAAGAACATAATATTCTGAGAAAATACAGGGCCTGTCATGCCTTACACGGCTTGGGTTTTGTTGTTTGTTTCCTATTTACAGGGAGATGTCCCTAAAGACTTCTACTAAGTGAATCTCTTTTTGGGTTAAATCAATGCTAATAAAAGCCCATTCAGAGATGCTGGTTCTTGAACTGAGTGGCTTTTCTTCATGGATCTTTTTTCTGTTCTGACACAAGCTTCCTGTGCATTATTAGTTAGTAATATCATAGAATCATAGAATCATAGAACGTGTTGGGTTGGAAGGGACCTTTAAAGGTCATCTAGTCCAGCCCCCCCCTGCAGTAAGCAGGGACATCTGTAACTAGATCAGGTTGCTCAGAGCCTCATCAAGCCTGGCCTTGAATGTCTCCAGGGATGGGGCCTCCACCACCTCTCTGGGCAACCTCTGCCAGTGTCTCACCACCTTCGTCATAAAGAACTTCTTCCTAATGTCTAATCTAAACCTGCCCTGCTCTAGTTTAAAACCATTGCCCCTTGTCCTGTTGCTGCATGCCCTTGCAAACAGCCCCTCCCCAGCTTTCTTGTAGGCCCCCTTCAGGTACTGGAATGTGCTATAAGGTCTCCCCGGAGCCTTCTCTTCTCCAGGCTGAACAGCCCCAGCTCTCTCAGCCTGTCTTTGTAGGAGAGGTGCTCCAGACCTTTGATCATCTTTGTGGCCCTATATACAGAGAGGATACCTTGAAGAAGTGCAATATCTGAGCAGGCATTAGTTGATTATTGAGACATGCCTCCCCAAATTTTAATTCTCTAGAACATAAACAAGTAAGAAGAAAATCCATGTATGCAACTTGTTCATTCCACAGAAGGAGGAACGATATTAACGGACCCATCTGAACTTGTGAGAGACACCTGTGAGCTCACACGCACAGACCCATCTCCAACACTCTCCAGTAAGTTTGGAATATTTTGGTGAAGGGAGTGCAGCAGAGATAAAAAACTCTCTTAGTGCTTAAGTTCAGAATGTAGGTGGAATGATTTCTCATCATTTTCATCAAAGTCGTAGAAAAAACCAGTATGCGCTGACCTCCTCACAGGCTGCGTGTGTGCTCACAGGGAGGCAGCGACGTACCTCCCGACCTTGCCTTCTCTGAAGACGCAGAAGATGATGATGGTTTCACATACTCAGCTGTGTGATTTCCTTTCCACTAGCCATAATTAACATTTATTCAAGCAACATTAGGAAGAACATAAATATTTCAAAGAAGCTAATTACAGCGTCCAAAACATCCTCCAAGCTATTCGTTTAATGAGGATGTGCTTTGTTCCTGCAGGAGTGTAACATTAATTTCATCAAGCAATTAAAAAAAACCAAAACCAGACACCATAGAAAAAGATGTATTTTTTTCTCCTGTTTACAAGAATGCTCACTTGCGTTTCAGTGAGTTCCTTGCATAAAGATGACCATCATAAGCTATGTAAACCTCCTATAGACTGAGTTTCAAGCTTGGAGAACTTGCTCTGTCAAAATTTGCAGTTTTCAGTAGAAATACTGTCTCCGTATAAGCTTCAGCATGGGCTTAATGCAAATATACATTTTTGCTAAGTTATATTGTTTTTTTTCTAGTATGCGATTAGGAGGATTACAGTTATGCCCAAATCAGTCTACCTTACCCATGTATCAGGAAATGCAAAACTATATTGCTGCTTTTAGGAAAAAGGCAGAGTCTAAAACAGAAGGGTTGGAAGAACTGGAAGACTGTAGCCTGCTCAGATGCAGATGATGTAGTCTGGGGTGCAAATAGGATTGCATGCATAACGGTTACTGCTTTTGCAGGTGAAAGGTTATGGAGCAATACAAATCCAAGCATAGAAATGAGTGTTGAGTGGGGGTTTTTTCCCCCGGTAAATGGAAGAGATGAATTTTTCCACCTGGAAATTTTTCTCACCATCTTCAAAATCTCTTTCAATGTGTTTTTGTGCAAGTGGGCTCAGCAACATTTTTCAGTCTGCAGTATTAAACCAGCTATCACAAAAATGCAGTTTCTGGGGGAATCGGAGATCTTTCACTCTTTTCTTCACTGTTCTTAAAGCACTCCGCACCATTCATGGGTGTAGAATGTTTACAGGTATTTAACTCTCCAATTATAAAATACCGTGTTTTCTTTCACAATCTATTAAATATTTAATAAGAATGTATTAATTAAAATGCATAACAAATTAAATCCTTCCCCAGGCCAAGGCTCAGGACACTGATTCATGCATGTATTTGAATCCAGATAGATTAGGAAGATAACCTTTCAGCGCTGATGACTTCCCGTTTATTATAATGTTTTCTGAATAAATGTCTTCTGGTTTTATTAACAGCAGCCAGAACCAAATGCAATTCCTCGATTTGGATTGTTTTAAAACAACTCTTTTAATTAGGTAGATATAAATACATATAAAATACATGCTCTTTAATTTATGTACTGGCTTTCCATTGACACAAGGATTAATTGTGTCCCCAGTCCTATTAAGGGAAGCTCTGCCACCGGATGTGAGAGAGAAGATACTTCTCTTACTATGAGAATTTTATGGCATCTCAGCGTGCTGCTTGGCAAAGCTTTTGAAACGTTGATGGCTCATCAAAGCGGCCATGGTGGCAGAGCACAATTTGTAGCACATATGACTGATAAGGGTAAGGGCAAAGAGCAGACAGCAATCATAGAATCATAGAATCATAGGATGGTTTGGGTTGGAAGGGACCTTAAAAATCATACAGTTCCAACCCCCTGCCATGGGCAGGGACACCTCCCACTAGACCAGGCTGCTCAAAGCCCCATCCAGCCTGGCCTTGAAGGGGCAATGCTATGATTATAAATTAGAGTTACCTTTTGCTTCACAGTAACACCCACCGCTCTTGTCAAGCAACTTTACTCCACCACCACCCACCATTCATCTCCCAGTCGAAACCCACTGAAATAGTCAAAAGGAAGTACACATTGTTTAAGAACAATCTCTGATATTTTACCACTGTCTCACAGCTGGACGATGATGTAATATTTCCTTTAAAAGTCAGAAAAAAGCAGCCAAGCAAAAAAAATAGGAGTGAATGGGGGAAAAAAAGTGGAGACAAATCATAAGGATAGACTGTAAATTGGGAGATGCTGCCCTGAAATGCTCTCTGTGGCATCTCGGGGTTGACGCAGCACCTCAGCTGGGCAGGATCATCCTGGAGTGAACTGGGACAGTCAGGCATGTGCCTTTGGAGGAAGCCAGGCCCTGCCACTGGGGCTGGGCGCCAGGAGCAGCTCAGCACCAGCACCAGCATCCTGCTGGGACTGGGCACAGTCTGGTGGTTTGGGGTGGCAGGTCCGGTAAAATGGGGCTTGTGGCGATTCAGGGGCAGCTGGACTAAGCTGCAGAAGTGTCTCTACAGATCTGGAGTCTGTGTGCTTTTGAATATCTTATAATGGAGCTGCGTCAGCTATCTACAGGTATAAATGCCACCTAGGAACAAGGTCTGCAGCTGTATTGTGAATAAAACTCCTTGCTAAACACAGATTTAGGATTTTAATCCCCAAATGTCACCACATTACTGAGTTCTGTTCCACAGGGAGGCTAGAACTCTAGAACTAGATGGACTTTAAGGTCCAAAGTTTGGGGAGGGAGAGCACGGCCAGAGGAGTGGCCGGCAGGGAGGCAGCGCAGGGGGACACCGCGGCCATGGGACACCCCTGCCACCAGCAGCCCCCCGCAGCCGTCCCCCAGCGCTGCCGGAGGAAGGCAGGGGACGGCGCGGCGCCGCCGGGGTCCCCGCTCCTCCTCCTCCTCCTCCTTCTCCTCGCCTCCTCGATGTCTGCTTGCGAAGGTGAGGAGCATCCCTTTGGCAATCCCTGCGATATATTTTTTTTGGGGGGGGGAAGGTGACCCCAGCAGTTTGCTAGCNAAGCTGCAGAAGTGTCTCTACAGATCTGGAGTCTGTGTGCTTTTGAATATCTTATAATGGAGCTGCGTCAGCTATCTACAGGTATAAATGCCACCTAGGAACAAGGTCTGCAGCTGTATTGTGAATAAAACTCCTTGCTAAACACAGATTTAGGATTTTAATCCCCAAATGTCACCACATTACTGAGTTCTGTTCCACAGGGAGGCTAGAACTCTAGAACTAGATGGACTTTAAGGTCCCTTCTAACCCAAATCATTCTATGATTCTATGATTTTGTGTGTATTTAAGGCATGGGGAAAGTCAGGAACTCACCACATCCCCCTTGCAGCAGTGGGGTCCTCCAGAAAACCCAGCAACCGGCGGGTCCTAGGGGACAGGTGGGTGCATATCCTCAGAGCCTTCCCCCGCCATCCCATCCACCCACCTCCTCCATGGCTTTTCCCCGCCAGGCTGGGCGAGCAGGGGCCGGGGGGGCAGGAGGGNCCCTGCGATATATTTTTTTTGGGGGGGGGAAGGTGACCCCAGCAGTTTGCTAGCCTGGCGAAGGGACTGCGAAGCCGAGCCGCCTGCTCGCCGCCGGGCTGGGGCGGGACGCGGGGCCGGGGGAGACGCAGGGATGCGCAGGAGGCTGGAGATGCTGAGCACGGTTTCAGGGGTTGGTTTTTGTGGGGGTTTTCCTCCTGTATCCCGGCAGGATTAGCCTGTCTCGGCAAAACTACACGCCAGCAACTTGGAGAAGTGGCTTTTGTTAAAAGCAATTTCGTTTTAAATACATTTTACCCTGATTTAAAAGCTAATTCTGAGATGTATCGCCAAACTGTAGGAAAAATTCGGACTGTCTGGAAGGCACTTAGCCTAACCTGAAGCAATATTCATTGCATGAGGAGTCTCTGGGGGTAGGGTTAAGTGGGAAAGGATAGAGCTACTTTAAGCAGAGCACTCGATTATCTTGATTTAATTTGAAACGCTGTCTTACACCTGAAAGTTGCTATTTTTTCTAACAGGGAATGCTTGTCAAACAAGCACAGCTAATGGGCTTTTTAACAAAACGTACTCTTTTCTATTCTATTTTCCCACTCCAGATAGATTAACTACCTATACCTTGCGGAGTAACATTACAAAATAAGTTGCTGTGCAAGGAACAGTTCAGTTTTGTTTGTATGTGAGTGAGTTACTTTCACCAGGAATTTTTGTTCCGATTTGATGTGGTTTTTTTAATATCGAGAATCAAAGGAATCTGAGTGCAGTATACTGAATATTCTGTTAAAAATAAATTCCGGAGACACGGAAGAGGAGAGGGAAGGAAAAGGAGGGTAAGGAAGGTATTTAATCATTTTTCTTACAGAAATGATTGTCAGGAGTTTGTGCAGGGAGAGCAGTGGAGGGAAGAGAAGATGTAAGAAGTGAATCCAAGGTTGAAAAGTGACTGAAACTGTGCAGCTGCCATTCTGCTGCCTTGGGAGAAGTTGAGTTTTTAGAATTTGGCGGAATTGAAGGATAAGAGAACATATATATCATGGACAGCATCAATTTTGTCAGAGGATTTCCTCTTATATGTTCCTTTTGAATAGGATTGCTTTCCTCAATAGCAATCTTCCCCCCCTGCGTGTGCCATTGTGAATGTGTATAAATGAATGAAGACCTATGGGGGGGCACATAGTCCCAGGTGTGAGCACACAACAGACGGGACTGCACATGAAATAAGAGTTTTGTGAATAAGTGGAGAAGGGTTAAGGAAATTTAGGAGCTGGTGAAATAATTGCATCTACTCTGTCCAAAAGTTTATGCTCCAGGCAAAAAAAAAAAAAAAATAAAAAAAAAAAAAAAGAAAGCTGTAATATTCCGACTTTCTTGCCCTCTGCCGTAAGCTTTACAGGCTATTGGATTTCTTCTGCTCCCCCTGGAAAGCCTTGGGAACCAGGCAATGGTAGAAACAGCATTCAGTGACACGCAGGCAATTTAATGGGGAAAGTGTGTTGATTTGAGGTGCTGCCCAGTTCCACAACCAGGATACCAGTCCCAGGCAATACTGGAACTGGAATATAGTAATTTAAGAACAGAAAACAAGGTAAGAGAATTGTAGCACCTTTCGTTTATTTGGAGTTATTCCTTGAACTAAAACTAAAACAAACATAAAAAAAAAAAGCAAATTTTCATCAGAAAGCAGTTTTCCTATTATTTTTTCCTATTTTTTTTTCCAGAAAATAAGCATCAAGAATAATTAGCCACCTTAAGTCTGTACCAGTACCAAATTACCTTTTTGAAATCTACCCTTTAATGCCTGGAACTAAACACTGTTGCAATTATTGTTATTCGTGGTACTTGTAAAACAAATGGAGGTGACATACGTTAATACCCTGCTCACCTGGCCATTCTAGCTAAATCTACCATCACCTCTTTTGTGTTTACTTTGGTCCAAATATTTGGAAAAAAAATGTGACCACAGGTAATTATAGACTGGGAGGTTATAAAATCTCTAATAATCTGAAGACTGTAAGAACAGTGTATAAACTGGTCAGGCATGGCTCATGGGCAGCAGCTTTGGGAAGGGGGATAAATTATACAACTTTGTAGGGTTTCCTGCAGTCCTAGGACTGTACAGATAAAACACCACCCTCTCCAGCACCAATCTCCTTCCCAAGTGAGTTACAACCCCATCCCTGGAGACCTTCAAGGCCAGGCTTGATGAGGCTCTGAGCAATCCGATCTAGTTAAAGATGTCCCTGCTTACTGCAGGGGGGTTGAACTAGATGGCCTTTAAAGGTCCCTTCCAACCCAACACATTCTATGATTCTATGAACACATCCCCACATCGATACACTTGAGTGATCTCTAGTGTGCCCACAATTCAGTGACGCTCATTTCTATTATTTACAGAGACTCTGATAATGCAGTATTATTATTAGAAAGATACTGACAGACAAAATAATAGTATGGAAAGGTGGATATTCTGGGTGCTGGGCCAGGATGGACCCAGAGACAGTGAATTCCAGGTTTGTAGCCTGGATGGGCAGAGGTGGAGAAAGGAGCTGCCCTCAAGCCAAGCACAGCATCGCTGCAGCATTATGCAATTAATAACACGTTCAGTCATCTAAGGGACTGAGCTTGTCCACATCACATACACCAGAGAGAGGAAACAAAGCTAGTTACACATGTACTGTCTGTCACCTCATGTCATAGGTATTATTAATATGCAAGAGTACATTACATAGCGCATCTTTAATTGTTTAACTGTGACATGCAACAAAGCAAGAAGTAGGATCCAAATTCTCACCTTGCGATGTGTGTGCTGGAGGTGAGCTCAGTTCTCAGAAAGCTCAAGGTTGTAGATGCTGGAATGTGTTTTCCTGAGCAGATCTTGGCATTCGAGAGTTGCCACGCAAATTTTCTTGCCTGCTACTTATTGCTGAGAACGGACTAATGCCAGCCTGACCCCTGGTGAAAGCTGAGTGACTTCCACACTGTCTCTTGCTATGAGATCTGAGTGTCCATATCTGCTGTGAACTTGTGAAGAAGCCTCCCGTGTTGCTGAGATAGAGCAGGCAGAAACTGCTGGACAATGATGAGTGTGCTAGGTATCATCTTGTGTTCAGAGTTTTTATTGAAATCACTGACATGGGATACTTATACAAACGACCTTTCCTGTACAGCACTGCTAAGTGTGGTTTGTGCTTCCAGGGGCACCGATGCCATCCCAAGCACTCGAGGCAGATGAGGATTTGCAGCTGTGGAAAGAGGTAAGCAACATCTGCGCGCTGCGGTATGGTATACTCCATTTCTTCTGCGCCCTTCCTTGCCACCGTCACACCTCACTCTCCAGTGTTTCTCTTGCATGGAGTTCAGGCCCTTCTTTTTCCAGCCCTGCTTCTTCTGTACATCTCCTGTCCTGACATCAGTGAAGAAGTGAAACAACTTGTCTTCCAGTTTTTCTGAATAGTTGCTCCAGGAGAACGTTGAGGCTGGGTGTTGAGCTGTTGTTTGGGGAAAAGACTGTCTTGGCTCAATGGAGAGCTACGTTTGATAACAGTTGTCATCTAACTGTCCATGACGAGGCAGTCACTGTCCCTGCAAGAAACACAGCATCCCGTCTAGTATTTTTATAGTCTGCAGACAATTGTTTCAACTCATCCAGTCTTCCCTCTTACTTCTTCTGTTCCACTCCCAGGGCTGGGACACTGTATTTAATCCTATCCTGGCCTCTCAATTTGCTAGGTGAAGGATAATGTACCGTGTCAATTAGCCCCTCTAACATTTTGCTACTGATAGCTATCATAACTTCCACTCTCATCTTTGAAACGGAAGTGTGTTTTGGCTCTTCCCTGCCCTTTTGGAACTGATGGAGTGGCAGGACACAACACGCAGAGAGGGTTTAGCTGGCAACTCGCATGCCCTGGCGTGGCTGTAACCTTCAAGTACTCCATTGACGTTTAATTTTGTAGCTTCTGATAACATTGGAAAGCAAATGACTCACCAGGGTTACAGATCCAGAGAGTAACTTTACAGTGGGCTTTACAGGAGACACTTCCCTTGCTGCCAGCTCCCCTTAAAACATTTCCGAAGTGTTGAACAAGCCCTGGTGGTCTTTTTCTCCTGGAAAAAAGTGGTCTCTTGGGATGTAAGGTCCTGACAGCTCTAAGGAGTTCATGAAAACGAGACATTCTGGATCAAAACTGCTGCTTTATGCATTTCTGCATTTATTGCTAAGATTTGCTATTTGTAACACGGTATTTGTCCCTACACCAACTGGAAGCAAAGGCAAAGTTTTTATTGATATCAGCAAACAAAAAAGTATGTATAAAATACTAAATTCTGGGTAGAATTATGTAACTTAACTGTTCTAATACTTACTATTATAGCAAGAATAATGCAGGAGTTGAGAGGTTCTAAGGAAAGAGAATTAGATGCACAGGGTTATACCCTAAATCAACATGGTTACAGAATCACTCTAATTCACCAGAGTTGCCTGGAATGAAAAGAATCAGTTCTTCCCTGTTTGTTACTTCATTAGTGGATCATTCAGGAGAAGCCCTGCCTCTAAATTAACTTAGTAAATGACTCCCAGTTTATAAATATGGGAACTTTGTAACTAAGTATTGTGTTCCTTTACTCGTCTCTCACATACTTTCATTTCTTTATGTTATTTAACCAACACCAATGCATCAAAGATGATAGGAACTATTAATTATTTTTTTAAAAAAGGAATTAACAGAAACTGTGGCATTTCCTCAGCCTTTGTTTTGTCCATGCAGGTTTTGGCTGAGAGATACTGATTTGTGTTTGACACAGTGGAAGGCACAGTATCTTGTCCTGCTACTGAATTATGGTAGTTCTCTAATAGTCACCTCCAACTACAAAACAAGCAAATAAACAAACAAACAAAAAAACCAACAATAAAATCCCTCACCAAGAAGAAACAGCAAATTTTTAGCAGAGGCTTCCACAAAGACTTCAGTTTAGTTTATCTCATTTGCTGCTGATTTCTCCCTCTACGTTTTCTTACTCTGAAAGTGGTGAAGCTGAACTAATATACCCGGAGACAAACAAATGCACGATGAAGGGAAAAGAGAACAGGGAGGATCTGTTACCAACAAAAACTACTTGAAAGGGGAATTCTGTGAGCTATTAGCTTTCCCAGTATCTCTGCTAATGTTTTCTCATAGATTGTCTCCAGAGAAATGAATCATCTCTTGTCTTGAAGCACTCAGATATGCATTATTTGTTTATTGCTTTCTTCATTTAATGTTTCCATTGCTAAAGAGTGTTGTTTAGGGCTTTTTACATATAATAAAATCCTAAGACCCATTGCATTACCTACTCTTTATTTAAAAAAAAAATAATTTTAATGTCATTTATGAACTAGATGACTGGCAAAGCTTTTTGGCATCTAGACAAACAGTATCAAATATTCAATGCAAGAAATGGTGCATACCAATGCAGCTTGATATTGATACCACTTTAAAGTTATATACTGAAAAGTTAACCCTCTTTTTCCGTTATTATTAAACTGTGCAGCTTCAGTTGGAGTACTTGAGATTTTTTTCTTTTCCTTACAGAAGACTTAGAGCTTTCAGCACTGGTAATATTATTTCCATGAATTCCAATGCCCTTGATTCCATTTGTTCTCCCTCCTTGATTGACAACTCTGCTCAAATTGATTCAGTAGCATGGAATTCTTTTGTCTTGGCAAAGACACAACAGAAAGGGGATGTGATTGATTGTCTACACAAGGTCACGAACAGTAGGGAAATGATGGGTAGGGATCACTTGTTCATTACTTCTTCCAAGACAAGATCGTGACAGCACTGAATGAAGCTGGCTTTTAAAAGACTGATCAAGACAAATGGAAGGGCACTGTCTAGGAGACCACAGGACACTGGGGATGCTAAAAGTTTATGATGGTTCAGAGGGAGATTGGTCAAATTCAAGGCACAGAAATCCACTGTGATTGGAGAGCGTGGGTTTTAGTAGACCACTGGTCTCTTCCTAGGCACTTCCCTGGGTGCCAATGTATGGCCAGTTTTGGAGACGCAGAGCCAAACAGACATTTATTTTGATCCAGATGAAATGGCTGGTGGGGTTTGGGGCTTCTTGGTTTGGTTTGTGGATTTAATTTTGGATTTTGTCTTCTTTTGTGTCTATGTGTGTAACATCCCGTTCTGTGCTAACATGTCCAAGTTCTATATGACTTCTTCCACGGTGCTCTTTGGGTTTAGATCTCCTGAAATATATTGAATATATCTCTTACTGGCACTGTGATTTGGGAACCATGTCCTTTAAACAAAATCTTGTGAGGGTCCTCATTTGCCAAAGAAATCAGCACAAACCTTGTGTATTGGCTGCTTGGTGACTCACACAAGTTAACTGGCATGCATAAGTCGTGCTGGCACATATCATAATCATTCAAGAGATGCGTGTGTCATACACCTGCAGGGAGGCTGGAATCCAATCACAAGAGTGGTGTTTGAGAACTGCTCTTTGAGTCACTTGCTTTGTCATTTGTTTCGCAGTTTTGTATAATCCAAAGATATCACAGAAGAGATGTAAGCTCATAGTCCATACCCCAGATGCCTAAAATCATAGTTTAAAATACGACTTAATCTGAGAAGGCTACAAAGAGGAGGGATGTGAGAGGAGTTAGAGAACAAAGGACCCAGATATGTATGTGTTTGTTGTGATCAAACAAGTACAAATTTATTTATTTGGTCAAGGGCTTCTTTTCCCCCTTGAATATAAAATATTTCATGAATGTACCTATAGGAATTCCTGATGGTGGACAAGCTTGCCACACCTTTGGCTGCACTGAACTCTTTTTGAAAATACATGTATTTCACTGGTTTTTATTAACCTGACTTCTTAAAAAAGAACTGTGTGAAATTTTACAGATAGATGATGCATGTTCTGCCTACCTGTCCAGAGATTCTCAGCCTCAGGTGAGTCAGAAAGAGGTTACTTTATTATTTTGATACTGTTTGTCATATGCAGTAGGATTGGAAGTCTGATACCCGAGTTCCTGTTTTCTTTACATTAGGCGTCCAGTGCACTGGAAGAACTTTGTTTTCTGGTCGTGGGTTTTCTCCAGAAACCACAGGTAACACACACGAAAGACTACGTAGCATTTCTGAAGCCTGATAGCTCAGTGCGCCAGTGTCTGCAACGAATTCTGAAGACCCAGTAACTGAAATGTCCCTCGGTGCTGGAAGTAATACTATCAGTTCTCACTCTGAAATGCTGTGTCCTAACTCAATACCTATTAAAGAATACAGGGAGACTTCAATGTTTGGAAAATAATCTTCAGGTTGAATACAAGGTTTCAGATGTTTTTATTGCTCTAGATTAGAAAAACGATGAGCTCTCTATGGAGAAAGAAATTTACTTGTAAGAGCATAGGGATGTACAAAGGAGCACCCACTAAACCCATCTACTCTTCTACTGGAGAGTAATCAACCCTCTCTACAGAGTTTAAAAAGAGTAGTTACATTGATAAGCAAAGACATGTAATGTATCTGTCAAGGAAGGATGGTATTCCAATCCAGTACTGAAAAGTTTATAATGTAATCAAAATCACCCATTGCGCTTTTTTTTTTTTTTTAACAAATAAAAGCTTCTCTACCAATTATTATTCCTACAGGGTTTAGATGAAAAAGACAACACCAAAAGGGTAAGATTTCTATGTATGTTTTATGATCAAACTAAAATTGTCAAGAAAATCATAACACCCTTGCCCTGTTTTGTAGTAAAACCCCACTTTTAATTTTTTTGAACAGTTCTTATTTCATTATTCTAAGACTCATGACTCAGGCAACTCAGACATCACGGTAAGTGGCGTAGCACCTCCTTGTGAGTACGTGTGTACTTGTATGTAAAAACAAGGTAATGTTCCGTTTTGCAGTAGTCTCTCCAACTGCATAGCAAGCTCTGAACTGGGAGCTTTGTGTTAAAGGTACAGAATACGCTTTAATAACATGGAAGAGGATCATCAATACTGTCCAAGAGTGTAAAAAAACAACCAAACACTCACAGAATCTCAATTGCATCTTAATCTTGTAGTTATGACATTTAAGAATAAGACCAAATGCTTGTTTCTGGTACTGGAACATAACATACGCAGCGAAACAATGTGCATTTATAGAAGCTGAGAACATGACCATAAATGTCAAGAACTCTTAATGAATTTTTATTCATTATTAATTAAATTGTATGCATTTATTTGTGCTTGTCACAAATATGCATCAGGCAAAATAGTATTTAAGTATCACTCAGATTTTGGTTTATATTTTAAATGAAAAACATTATTTTAAGACCAGCCTAGTATTGTTGATATAAAAATATTCTCATAAGCCATCAATATAAGCAAAACTACATGTGATCCATTCTTGCTTTAGTGCAAACATAGTCTGTTATTTCTGTGCATCTATGTGTCTTTTCTGTGCACGATAGGATTTTGAGAAAGTTCAACCTATTCATTTTTTTCTCACGTCTTAACGATCATCTGATATGTTAATGTCCATTTTTGCCTTGTTCTTTACATTTCTTCAGAAATATGCAGTATATTTCCTAGAAAGCGATATTGCTGACATCGGGGTCAGTGTTCTCGTGATAGAGCTGCTCTGGAGGTTTTGATGGTAATCAGGGCACAGCAAAATGAGCTATTTCTGCTTGGGAGGTTACTGCATCCCCCTTCGTCCCCATCCTGAATGCCTTTGCCCCTGCCTGCCCGCAGGGATTGCTGCTTTCTCACTTCTGGTGTAGTTGTTCAAGTGACTCTTTCTAGCCCAGTTCTCGAAGATACTGACTTAGGTGAGATCCATCATTCTTTGGCTTTATTAACTTCTCTCCACCTTCCTTGGAGGTATTTAAAAGATGGGTAGACGTAGTGCTTAGACATATGGTTTAGTGATGGTTTTCGTGAGAGTTGGGTTGATGGTTGGACTCGGTAATCTGAAAGCTCCCTTCCAACCTAGGCAATTCTATGGTTCTATGATTTTATGACTGCAGGGCAGAGCCCAAGTGGCCAGTGGGGATGCCCTTTAACTCCTCCGCGACATGTCAGGCCTCTACTATTTTAGCTATTATGGTGCCACATTGCCTACCTTAGGTAGGCAAAATTGGCTCCAAGTAGGCAAGATCATTTTACCTATTAAATACAGTACCACTTTGGTAACTCTAGTTACTCCATAAATTGTATTTATCTTTGTTGTATCACTTATCTAAGAAGTATTGTATAAAAAATGCGATATTTTTAAACATTATGTTTACATGAGTTTAAGGTTGAAAGTGGTTGTCAGAACATGGGGTTTCTATTTGATTTTCTACGGTGGACCTCTCTCCACAAGCCCACATGGTTGTGTTTTGCCAGGGGGGCACTTACACTGCACACAATGTCATCGTGCTTAACCAGGCTCTCTGCAAGCATAAAGTCTTGCTGAACACAAGGAATTTCACGAGTGGAGCTTGTGCAGTGGCCATGTTACAGCGACCAGTGCCATGGTTACAAATTTTCCCTGAGAATGGATCCCTCCTGCACACTGTTTTCTAACAAAAAAATATTTTTCTTGCTGCAATTTAAGTTACTTTGAGTAAAACGAACTTCTCAGTACAAAGGAGATTGAAGATGCTAACTTCCATATCAGGTAATGGTAGAAATGTTAGTAGGAGTAGAGTATGGAAATGTTCTCTGTACCACTCACAGAGGCTGATCAAAGTCTGAATAATTGCATTTGCCGTTCTGAACTGTCAATGGGTAAAGGTGAGGATGCATAGGTTTTCCCTCCATCGCTGTGTGAGTCACAGTCCTAGTGTAAATATAAATGTTGGTACCTGTTTGTTGTCAAGTCCGAAAGTTCAAAAAAAAAAGTTTCTCAATTAACATCTTCAGTCCTTTTTTGGTGCATGTTTGGTCCATAAGGCAATACTGCGGGAAGAGACTTTTTTTGCAGCATATGGTCCAAATTTCATTGTTGCTCATGTGTCTGTGTTCGTGTCCTCTCAGTCCTCTGTCCTGCATCCTTTGCTGCAACTCGTTCCCCAGCTTAATGAGAGAAGAATGAAGAGATACAAAGTGGACGTATGTAATCTTAAACTCTGCATGTTTGCGTTCTCACACTCATGATTCATTAGCTCTTCTAAAAATGTCCTTGTAGACATTTCTGCTCATAACAATTTTATTTTCATGATCTAATAACACAGTAGTGTATTTTCACCAGAAATGTGAGGTTTTTCTATTCATTAATTAGTGAAAAATAATGCTGCTGATACTTAACGTTTAAAAGAAAAAATACTGAAGTAATGTATGCTTAACAGAGCAGTGGTAGAACACAGAGCTTGTGTATCAAAATGGATCTGTTAGTTCTTTTACAAAAAGAAAAATACTTTCAAAGTTATCTGTACCATTAATTGCAGTTGAGTCATATTTTCTAGGGGGGTTCTTTTTTTTCCCCCGTTTGGAATTCAAATGATATCTATTCCTTAAACATATACTATTTATGACTTCCAGCACTAAGAATTTCCAAGAAATTTATAGGTGATTTTACTGTTTAACTTAAGGAGCAGATAAGGAAGTTCTCTATGGAACTAATTTTCCGTAGAAAAGTAGTGTGTTTTGGAACAAAAGTTTCACATAGAGAGAAATAGCCCAGCTGTTTCCAAAATATCATAAAATTTGTGTATATTTGTTGCAAATGCAATTTCAAAAATCAAAAGGCAGATGGCTATTAATGTCCATATCTTTAATGTGGCTATGGAGACAAGAGAAAAATTCAGGCTGATATATAAGAATCTTTCTTTACAAGAATGCTAAAGATTCCTGTATAATAGAGTATACCAAAATCTAAGACGCAGATTCTTCTTGGTTTACATTGACTTCAGCCTGGTTATTCTTTAGATTCACTCATATGATTCCTCATATTCACTGATACACAAGTTAAATTAGTGTATGAATATAGTATTTAAAACTCAGGTAGTGGCATCCCCATAAGTAGGACTTTTCCTTTATTAATCCAGGTAAAGGCTGTGTTGCTAATTCCCAAATTTTCAATGAACTCTTAATCCTATGATTATGTATGTCAGCTTTCATCTAGTCGTGGTTGTGCTTGGCAATACTATCTAGCCCTCTCTTCGGATCACAGCATAGTCCCAACTATATGCCCTGAATCACGTTTTTCTTATCCAGTGACAGAAAAAACGCCACACTGGTTCAGACTATATTTTCACCAGTCCAGTATCCTGTGTCCAACAGTATCTTGCTGTGCATAGACAGGAGAAAGGTAGAAGGACCAGAGGAATTTTGGAGCCATCAGTCCTCTGGTGTACTCTCTAGCTTCTGTCAGGCATATCCTAGAGACCTTCCGAGCTGAAGGGTTCATCTGGACCATTATGTAAAATAGACATTAATGGATTTAACCACCTTTGATTTTTCCCTATCTGTTTTAAATGATTATTTTGTAATGTTTTATCATTTGGCATTTAGGCCTATAAAGTGAGGAGATCATTAAATCCCAAGGAAAATGTGTAATACTAAATATGCACTTGAATACATTTTCTTCTGTAAGGCTGAGCCCAAGAGAAGTAGTGACATGGCCAACACATACAGAATATAGCCATTTTAAAATATTCATAAACCCAATACAAAATCTAAGGAAGCAATGGAAATTCTAAATTGAATGGCATTTTATAGAAAGCAACTTTTTTGTTTTCCTGTCGTCATTTCCTGCTGTGAATTCCAGTCCTCTTGTTAAAGGTGTTATTTACTGGTGTGCCATGCATAAACACCAGACATTTACAAAATGCTAGCATCTTCTGGAATCAATTTTGTCTGCAGACTCTTTTGGGTTTGGTATTTTTGCACACACCTTATCTATTTTAATGTCATAATAAATCTTTGAAATTCATCCATATTGTGCCTATCATATTTGTTTCTGCGGCAGATTTCAGTGTATTTTTGTAAAAGAGTTTAAAATCCTCTCTAAATGTTATTGCTGATGGTCAGAGCAGTTTATAAGAAAATTAAGAAAATACTGAAATAATCTGCCATCAACAGTAAAAACAGTGCAAGTATTCCCTGGTTGCGAGGAATCTGTAAGTCCATCTTTCCCAGGGACTCTACCAAATGAGCCGATGGGGAAATGGCATCAGTAAACTTTAAAACTAGTAGAGGATCAAAGCAACTCTGCCTAAGATGTGCAGAGGAACTCCGATCCTCCACGGAGCAGTTCCTGCGGGTTGCCCACCTGTGGTTGGACTATGTGACTCTGGTGTCACAGACTGTGCTTCAGGAAGGGCTACCTTGCTGCTGATTTTTTTTGTCTCTCCACCTGCAGGACAGACACCTCACTCATATACCTGATATTAACACAAGCAATGAAAATACTGTCATTAAGCTGATGTGTTCTCTAACCATGATGGTCTCATTAAAATAACTGGATACTTCATGCTTTGTACTTGTTACATTTAAATGGAATTTCGATTTTCTTCATTGTTAGTTTCCCCTGCCTTGCTGCATGGATTAGTAGACAATTTTTTCTCGACGTGCGCAGCACGGACAGGGTAGAATATCATAAGCACCGGTCTTTTCTTTGGGGGTTAATCTGAGAGAGGTGATGAAGGTATGCCTCTGTAAACGGTCTGCGATCTCATTCCTGGGCTGGAGCCTGAGTATTTGTGGGTTTTAAGCTCTGCATTGTTGTCCGTCTGCAAGGTGCAAAGACCAGCTTGATTTTGTCTATAGAGACTCCGTTACCATGAAGGTACTGGTTGTGTCTGGGTAGTGAAACCTGGAAAGTCGAAGGCAAGGGCTGCTCATCATTACTAGTACCATTCTAAAGCAGTCTGAACCGAGCCAAAACTTGAGGTGGAATTTGGCCCTCATTCACGTGTTCTCTGCTATTTCTACATACAGTGTGAACTTCTTGTTACTGGCATGGAGAAATATATATAAAGCACGCCTTAAGGGGCAAGGCTGTATAGTAGTACTGAAGAAATACTTTTAATACGTACATAAGCAACCTCTCTATATGGATTCATTTACAAGAGTAGATACAATTTGAAATACTTTTTTTCAGGAAGAACTTCAAGGACCTGGAGGGATTCAAAGTAGAGGCTACTTTTTCTACAGGGTATGCTTTGTTTGACTTTTTTTCTTTTCATTTTGTGATGTACCAAAACAGATACTTTCCCATTTTCCTTGTGTTTTGACCAGTAAGATTAGAAACTAGATGCAGAAATTCTCATGAGAATGAAACTATTGTGTTCATCTTTGATGCCATAGAGCCCTTTTACTCCATTTTTGCAAAATTGAGCAAGTTAAAGATAGCAAGACAAACTTAATAATAATTCTCTTGGTTTTGGTTAATCTTTTTTTCTGCTTAAATAAGAAAGTGACTAATGAAAAGAAGGCAAGTTTGTATAGTTGTATTTCTTATGTATCAGGACTGGATCTGCAGTGTTCTTACAACAGGCCAAAGTTATTGGTGATATTAACACCGATGCATTCATGAAGCCAGAGTGAAAAGCAAATTCTTATTAAGCTCAGCAAGAGATTTTTTATCAGCTTTAGAAGACATTGTATCGTGTTCCTTTGTAGTGCAAAATATTTCTGAAATGACCATGGTGAAAAGGGAGAAATTCTTTGCCTATATTAAAGAACAGTCTAAAAATAAAATCATTGAGTGACGTGCATTTCTTTGTTAATTACAATAAACACTTATACTGCAATAATAACAACAATCTGGAAGCAGATCTTAAGAAAATGCAAAAAGAATTAGGGACAATTGTCTCTTAGAGTGACTTCTTGTGGCTTTCTCGCCCTATAAAATCATACAAGATGGGTATAATTCATTCTTCACCCTGTATACAGTAATTTTTATTTTATAATTCTCCTCCAGAAGTGGATATTAAACAATAACTGGTCTTAGGTTTATCTTTAATGATGATCACATTGACAGAACTGAGAAATTTCCCAATTTCTGTACATACCAAACTGGGTGGGGCTTTGTTACTGAAACCAGTCAGTTTTATGGAGGGCTTATTGGATATTTGTCTTTCAGCCACGCAATGGAAGGAGATCAGTGGATTTTCGCTAAGGAGGTATTTGTTTAATACTTTTAATCACAATCTATATTTAAATTAGCTTATTTTTATACAAATAGAGCACAATATTTATGTTGAGGAGTAGTCTCAGAAAACCTTTAATTGTTTGGCCAACTTAGATTTCTCCAGACAAGCTTTTCCCAGATATGCCAAATTCACATACCTTCAGGTGAAGTGAATAAAAGCTGTAGGTACTGAGTTCCTACAACTGAGAACACACAGCTGTTTCAGGCAGCAAGAAATAGAAAACATCCCAGATCTGTAAGCAGTTTGGGAAGTTAACAATGGTGTCAGGAAGAACTGATACAACTGGCTATCAAACATATACTGACATCCTGGGGGTAATACCCGTGTTCTTACACAGCAAAAAACCTCACACTGAAACTCAGTACAGGCTTCAGGATTTAATTTCAAATAATTCAGCTCTTTGGAGCAATATAAAAAAGTTTCCCTATGCCATTATTATAATGCTCTGTTTTCTTATATGTCTTACATCTCTATCATATTTTAAGTATTTAGTGTTATATTGTACCAACGGCTAAAGCTTGTTCTTATTTTTCAGGATTTTAGATTCCTGACCTAGAACTAATGCTGCGGGAATGCTGAGAACACAGACATACTGTTCTCCTTGCAAAAATTATTCGTTACCAATGTACAATTAAAAATCACTAGAATGTAAATGTTCTTAAATTAGATTCTGTTAGGATTCGAATGTTTCTTTACTTTGTTGATTATATTAAAAGCATACTAAAATTATTTGTTTCCTAGTGTTATGATGTTTACAGCTGTGTGTAATGCAACTGTAAAAAAGTCACAGTGTATGCATGCAACATTGCCTCTAATAACAATTCTGTACATTTATTTTCCCTTATAAATAAAAGCACTCAGTTAGAGGGTTGTTTTAATGAGAATGTTTGCAATGTAGACTACTGATTTTTTTTTCGGAAGGTATTGTAAGTGGTTTGTGCAGCCTTTGAAATCCCAGGTTATCAAGGCAGGCCAAACAAAAGGTGTGGTTGGCTTTTCAAAATGATGTTCTCCATCCTTCTACCTGCTTCGCTGTAGCCTGCAGGCTCCTGGCAGTCTGCAGGGTCAAGATAAGTGCTCTGCAGGTGGTCTACACAACTATGTTGATGATAGAGGAGTAGGCAGTCCTCAATAAGCCTTAAGGTTAATGGTGCTTCATTGGCTGAAAAAAATTAGAATCTCTATTCCCTTAACTAAGGGAAATTGAATAAGTTGCCTGTTTCGAAGAAATGTCTTTACTTCTTTCAACTAAAATACGATGACATCATTTTTTTAGCTATGTCTTTTTCTTAGCTATTAAGAACACAGAAGCAGTATGGTTCTCATTTAGAAGAATAACTGCGTTAATTAAATTCTCCCAGAATTAGGATCCATTTGAAAACTTAAGTGTTTTTGATGTAGAATTAAAGAAATTCCACTCAAAAGAACAAGTTAGCCTAACACTCTTCCTAGCTTCTCCCTCTGAATTTGTTTTCACAGCAGGGTTGAGTTAAAATATGATGTTGAGGCTGTAATTATGTTGAAAGTGACTGATCATTCAGTGGAGCAGCAGATTATTGTTCTTAACACTGAACTCACCTCAGCGTTACTACTCCTGCTTCTGCAAGCTTGGATGAGCCGCTGAGCTCCAGAAGGTAGCTGGGAAAACGACGTGGAAGCCTCCGAGGTGGAAGCCGGCTTAAAAAGTCCTTTTCCGCTTCTTACCCACTGGTTTTCACTCTGGAGTTCGCTCTGCCTCCAGTCAAACTGGTGCCATTATTTGTGAACTGAGGATCCCGTTTTATAGGACCCCTGGTTGGAACAGGTGTGTGGCCTTCTGACACAAAACGCTTGTTATATTGTATTGTATTAAGTTAGGTTATTTGTTTCAGTTTTTCCCCCCCACTGCCTTACACCACAGGACCAACAGCCTCCACCCAAGCAGGCCGTGGGAGGAGCAGGCCATGGCCGAATGGCAGGCAGGGAAGCAGGGCTGCCTCCTTCAGTCACACCCACAGCCTACAGTGGCCCAGACTGAAACTGCCCCGTTTGATGGGTTTGTTTGTTTGGATTTTGTTTATTCTTGCTTGTTTTCTGTGGTTTTTTCTCCTGAAACTGTTTTGTCAGCAGTAACTGACAACCAACAGGCCAAACGGCTGGGGCCGGCTGCCACCTTGCTGCCCGCCCGCCTCATGCCGCCATCACTAGAACTGGTGAGGGGCAGGGCAGCCCTGCACCAACGGCCACCACTATCCTGCCACCATCGGCTTGGTGGCCTTCCTGAGGAGAGGCAGAGCCCAGGGGCAGCTATGCAGGTGGGTGAAGAGGGTGACCCCAGCCCCGAGCTGTCCTGGTGGGGCGGCAGCTGAGATGGAGGGTGATGAGGGAGTTGGGGCCGGAATGCCAAGGAAATGGCAGAGGCTGTGGGGGGGCAGCGATTGGGGCCAAGAGGATTGAAGTCACCCAGCCTCTGGGCTCCCAAACTTGATATATGCATCACCCCTGGCAAAGCTGGTGGTAATTAACACTATCATTAGCAGCAGTGAGAAGTGTTATGAGATTTTCACTTGGGATTGTGGCCTGCTAGTAGAGTAATACTACTTCATACGGTCTAGCTTCATACTCCAAAACCAATTTATGTTGGATCACTTTTGCCATCGCTTGGCTCCTTTGCACTCTTACCCTCAAATATCTTCTCAAGTTTTTGACGCACACTTTCATTTATTTGATCTGTGCATATTACTGCAACCTTGAACTAACGTTAAGACTAACTTTTAAAACATTGATTTAACTCAATTTGTTAAAAAATTGTTAAAGGTCTGCTAGCTTCTGATCTTCTTTTCCTTGAGACTGGAGTTCAGATTGGTCAGAGACACCTGTTTCTGTTATGTTTACTGTGATCTAGGACTCCTGATCCAGTTTTTTTTTTTTCCTTTTACGTTTTGAGATGTAACAGCATCTAGAAAATGTCGAGTGTACAACTGGTTACACAAACATATTGACCGCTACAAATATTAAATAGAAATAGTATAAAATACACAATTTAAGTAAAATACTATGGAAAGATTTTATGTAGGACCTACATTTACAGAAAAAACACAATATGTCAAAATCTTTCCTGACAAAAACTGGCCAGAGCTTATCTTCTAAGTTACCTACATTCCAATTCTGTTTCAGTAGTCCTTTTTGTTGTGTGGTTTTGAAATTATTTGTCCGGTTATGATGATGATTTTTATTATTTTTAATGCCTCATGATTCTTCGTAATCCTTCTGCTTTGGAGAAGGATTTACATTCTGTGCAGTGGGGAAATCTGATCCTGAATTAAGTCAGGAAAACATGCACTAAAGCACTGGTGTGGAGGCCAAAGTGCACATGCATCACTCATCTTTCTTCAGTGGCTCCCTTGGAGGAGTAGCCCTCTAGTTCTGTGAATTTTTTGGTATCCTGGCTGTACCTAAGTCAAAATTCTGCGTTGGTGAAGGCTTGAAAACTTGCAGTAACACTGACTGCAGGACTTTTTTATGGAAGTAAACCCTGGGGAATTACACTGCAGCAAAATCTTCATTTGGGTTTTTCCTATTCCAGACCTATTAGAGACCATCTAATTCATCAGATTGTATATGGAGCTTCTCTTTTATTTTTTCCAATGGATTATACCAATTACTTTTCAATCAAAGAAGGAGAAAACATCACTTATTCTTAGATTTGTATCTACATTTTCATATGTGGATAAAGTTAAAGTAAGTTTATTAGTATATTTGAAAGACATGGTGATGAAACAACCATGTTCTTAGAGGCAGAATGTTACAGGAAATAATTTTCCAAATATTATGACTAACTACAATGGAGTCCAAAATCTGGATATAGGAGCTTTGCAGAAGGAATCAATTAAAGTATTCGGGTGTGAAATCTCTTCTTTATCTTAGCAATAAGGTACTAGATGTTTGCAAAGCCAGAATTCTCCAGCAGTAGCGAATATCAGCAGCAGTACCCTTGCCTGCAGTCTGCTCAGCCCATGCTCCATGAGTGTTCGAGGAACTCTCATGATCTACTCCCACTTCCTTTCCACTCCAAACTCTCCAAAGTCTTGCTTCCTCACTCATGCCAGAAGAAACTGGCGGAGGTAAGAGTCTTCTCCTGAACCGGCTGTACTTACCTTCCTTGGGAGCAACAGCATGATTCGGTTTACTCTCTTTGTGCATTTCTCAAGTATGGTTTCATGGCCAACGTATGTACCCATGGCATAGTAGTAATCCAGTGGAAATACTGGATGTTTCCTCAGGTAACATTTTTGTCATGTACTTTTTATTCATTTGATACTACATTATTAATGAATCATAAATATCACTAAATGTTTCTGATATATACATATTTATAGATATTTCTTTATGGATGTTTTCAAACAAATCATTATTTCAGGGCCAAAAACCCCACACTTTTTGATTAACCTGTTTTAAAATCTGCTTTACTACTTCTTATCCATATTTGAGGCCTCCTAATGCGTTGCCATTCTACCATTCCAACAGCAGTCCAGTTACAATAAACAGATTCTTTTAATGTGATAATTTCAGTAGAAATGTAGCCTTATAAATAGTGTCCAGTTCCTTTATCTTAACCATTTAATTAAAATTACCACAAAGGTAGACTTAACACCTACAGAAGACCTGTGTTATTAACATGGTCTATGAAGTAACTTATGTTGACACATTAATATTAATCATTAACTTAAAATAAAAAGGTCTTTTTCTTCTGATTCTACGCATGCTTTCACATGTTAATTCACACCTTATTACATGTTTATTCACACCTTATTAATAACACAAAAATACTGATACAAAAATCTTGCTTGTATAAAGCTCTATTTCTTTAAGTGTGTTTAAGTAAGCTGTGTATAGTTTGGGGTTTCCGAAGTAGGTTTCCATATATCTTTCAGACAACTGTTTAGCTGATAATTTGGAGACTAATTATTTTATCTATGCTTAAATTTTGAGTTTTCTTTCTACCTTTTTTTCTTGCCGTTTTCTGTTCAGAAGTGAAAAATGACAAATGTTCACGATAGAGGATGGTCCATGAAGGTATTGCAGCCTTTAAGTAGTGGTTTCCTTTTGTTACATCCTTAATATATGCCAAAGTGAAAAAGGCCTGGTTTTGGTTTAAAAAAAAGGCACACAAGACTGATTTGTTGATTTAGTTTTGTTTCATAATATCAAAACAGAATCCAAATTAAGATACTGAATGGAATGACACACTGAGAGATTTTAGAATACTTCCTCCAAAAGAAAAACTGAAAGATGAAATTGAAGAAATGGTTCTACACTTGCAGAAAGAAGCAGAAGGCAAGTAAAATTAAAAATACATGCCATTTGTATAACAATTTTTAAAGTAGAGGTATTTTCAATAATGCTTTCTGTAATGTAAATGTACGATAATTATATTTTTATTTTAATTACTTTCACTTGGCTATTTTAAAAAGGATTCCGAATTAAACATACAACACAGTTAGTGACAAACATTATGGCATGTAACATGTGTGGATAACTAATTTTCCTAACTTCATAAAGGAAGATTCACATTCTGAGAAACTGGTAGTAATCCACTCCTGTATTTCTGTATTTTCCGCTATAGTTATAGTTAAATGCATTTCTTTTTTTCCTCTCTCTTACCCAGAGTTATGCCAAAGTTGACTAGTTTCTGAAATAGTACTTCTTTTTCTTTCATTAGTTCCATGCCTGTGTAATACTTTTCATACATTAAAAATGTTTGCAGACACTTTGGAGAAGAAAAGGTAACTAATTTTTTGTTTGTTGTTTCCAGTGAAACCGTATGAAAGAATGAATCTTGAAGAATTGAAGGAAGCTGAAGATGACTTTGATGAGGCTGATAGGAAAGCTATTGAAATGTACAGGTAAAGTGAGATATTTCTACCCAGATAAACAGCGTACGTGTTACTACCGTACCTGTACATGCTGCTGAAAAATAAACTCAGAATCTTCTAACAGTAATGTCTGCTGATGGACACAACTGCCCTTTTTCATCTTCTACTCCTTTGCCAGCAGACAGACAGCACTCACAGTACTGTCCTACTTCTCCCTGATTACCTGTGACAAAGAGAAGCAGCTTACACCATATTTTACTTGAACATTTTGTTAGAACAAAATTATTCCCCTTTTAAAATACTTAATTTAGTCTCAAAGCCGGATATTTAAAAGAAAAATAATAGAAGGGGCCACAGTGGAAACCACTGTTATACATTCCCAGTTCAGCTGAAGAAATATCATGCTACTGTATGTAGAGGTGCATTGTATGTTTGAAGTGTTCTGTACTCAGCGTTTACCTGAGCTACACAAGTAGGGTTCATTCTCTCTTTGCCTGATTAAACCGCATCCCTCACTCTGCCACTCTGAAGATACTTTATTACAGTCCTTAGGAGTCAGAGCAATGGTGATAAATATTCAAAGAAAGGAGAAGTTCTGTATTCCATTTTCTCTCTTAGCAATTTCCATGGATTTCAAGTCAGGACGAAACGGACAGATAGCAGGTCGTGGGTACCCCTTTTCTAGCGTGTTGCACAGGAACATTAGGAAAAACAAGGTCCCAACATACATGGCCCCAACTTTGTGAAAGATACTGAGTTTGTGCATATGGACTGCATGCCAGCTATATCAGGACGCTGTGCCATTAAAGAAGAAAACTCTATTTCAGTGATGAAATCAAACTGTTTAGTATTTTAAAAAATTAATCTGAGTATTATGAACAAAATACATCTCTGCCTTTTGGATAGCACTCATTTCTGGTACAGCATGCTTTCTATATATATTATTGAAATAAAAATGCAATGTAAAATGTATTATAAACTACAGTTTCACTGTATCATATGCTGCAGTTGCTATGCTGGAATGGTGGTAGTTGATAAACTTGTGTGTTTTTGAAAGATGGTTATCAAGTCAGCTGCGGACCCCTAATACACAACTATCGTGTTTATTTTCCTTCTTATCCAAGGCTAATTTTAATGGCTTTTTTATTTCTTACTTCATTTGGTGTTCATATTGAATGAAGGCACAGGAGAGATCTAATCAATGTCTTTAAATATCTGAAGGGAGGATATAAAGCAGACAGAGCCAGAGGGTTTCTAGTGGTGCCCAGTGGCAGGACAAGAGTCAGTGGGCACAGACTGAAACACAGGAGGTTCCCTCTGAACATCAGGAAAACCTTTTTTACTGTGAGGATGACTGACACTGGCACGGGCTGCCCAGGAAGGTTGTGGGTGGACTCTCCATATTCGGAGATGTTCAGAAGCCGTCTGGACAACCTGCGCAAGGCTGACCCTCCTTGAGCAGAGGGGTTGGACCTGATGATCTCCAGAGCTACCTTCCAACCTCAGCCATGCTGCAATTCTGTGATATACCATATATTGTTCTTAGGCATAACTGTGGCACAACCCAGGACCTTATTCAGCTATTTAATAGGAGTACACCAATCATTTTACTCACAATACCATGCAGAGTCAGCATGTTTTATGAATTCAGGTTCAGAAAACTTTGGCACCTTTATGGAGACTTAGTAATTTTAGCTATACTGGACATCCACATGTATATTTTTGTAGGCATTTTACAAAGTACTCTGCTGACTTCTGCAGAGCTCTGTACACAGAGCTTTTACACAGAATAAAAACGCTAACATGATCAAAACATTTCCTCTGTCTACATTCTGTACTTACTGCTTTTGCATTGTTAAAATGATTCTCGTGCTAACACTGTGTATCTAGTGCTGTATTCTCATAACATAATAATTCACATAATTACGTGGAAGTTGTGAACCTAAATTATCATGCATTTTTGCTAGAGTATAACAACATTGCACATATATTATATAATCTTTTTTGAAAAAGCCACTTCTATAGTGGCTTTCAGTTAGTAAAATTAATTGCTGCTTTTAGTTCAACAAATCTCAGTGAGGCATTTTCCTTTTCCAATTTGCAAGGATTTTTATAGATGAAGACTGCCATCTACTGTTTTTGCATTCCAATTTTCATGAATTATTTTAAAATTGTCTCGCAAATATTCGCATAAGTACTGGTAGTTCTTCCTCAAACTAATCTCATTTTCAGAATCATAAAAACAATTAGTACCTGCTTTAATTTTTTCTTGGTTTGTCTCAAATGATAAACCCTTGTGTAACATGTTTGTTACTCATTTCCCATACTTTAATGTTATCTTATTGAATAAAAAGTAGCATGGAAGCCTTTCTAGCTCTGAAATTACATTAGAATACCTTGAGCTAAAGGGTTACTCGAAGTATTTTTAAAGGGAATTAAGAGAAATACTATAGATATTATTTTAAAGTGCATTTAAAATGTTACAAAGATACATATTTTTATTATTACTTTTTAATTAGGCAGCAACGTTTGCAAGAATGGAAATGTCTTCAGAGGAGGTAAAAGTATGGGGAGCTCAGAGCAATTTGTGGAGAGCAGTATGTAAACGAAGTTACAAAACCTCCAGAGGATGTTTGGGTTATAATTCATCTTTATTGGGCAAGGTAATTACATTCTTGCTTAAGATGTTGAATACTTCAATACAGAGACTTGAACTGGTAATTAAAAAGCAATACCAAGAAAAATGAAATGCAATAGACTAATGAAACAGCTATTGTTTGGAAGCAATAGAATCATAGAGCATGGGGCCTCCTTGGTTTGTTAATTCACTTTGTGGGAGTGAATCACTTCACTTTTGTTCAATTATATGAAAGATTTCTTTTGCTGTCTATGCTTACCACCACCTACTGAACCTCACTGAGATTTCTGAATTTCACTGAGAAATACTCTGTGTCCACTGTCTGTATTAAAGGAGTTTGTTTGCAGGAGTGGTCTTCCAGGATTACTCTACCTTTATTTCCCCTTTAACTTGAACAGATCGTAAGTCCAATAGGAAAAGTCTCAGCTATGAAAATTGATGAATGCTAGGGAATTTGTTGGTTTATTAGTTTTCCAATAAATTCTCTAATGGTAGCAGAAGTTGTGACAGGATCCAACAGAAATGTCAAAGGACTGCCATGATTAGTTCAGCATATGTTAGCGACTCTATTAGACGTTTTTCAAAAGCACTGAGAATTAGAATGTTTTAATGCATTTTTTAGATTCAGACAAGTTTTCTCTTTTGTTTCTTTTTAAGCCTGTTGGGAGGAAGCTTCTTTGATTCTTCTCAGTTTTCATGAATTGAGTATTATTTTCAGGAGCAATAGGAATAGGTGAATCACATGAAATTGTTCAAATTGCAATACTTTAAATTTACAGATTTGAAGAAAGAAAACAGTAGCTTTTCTGGCTTTTCATTGTTTTTTTGTTTACTGGCGAAGCAATTCTACACTTTACCATTGCATAAATACGAGTCTGTGAGGAAGCTCCTAAATCCTTAGGAAGGAATACGAGATCTCCGGAGTCTCTCATGGCTAGTAACAAAAGTGCCTCACCGGTCTTTGGCCACGAGAGGGTGCTGCTGGAACTCGTCGAGGGTCCATAGGCTAAATCGGCTTCTGAAACTTCAGTTACAAGAAAGATCCTCACTTCTAAAAGGTTAACGGACTGGAGTGCAACAAAAAGAAAAAAATCAAACCTTTACAAAGGTTTTCCTGACGTTACTTTGATTTTACTAAAAGAATGAAGAAGTAATTAAATGTCAAACTGAAAGCCAGTTCAAATAAATTAAAATGTATATTACAGATTAAAAAAATCTCATTTAAAGTCTAGAATAAATGGACAAAATGAGTGTTAAAATCTTAGCGGAGAATAAAACTGAAGCACAATGCTTGAAGCGTCTGGTTTTACTGACATATTGTATAAACTGTGCCTATTATGTATTTTAACTTGGACAGCTCTTTAAATCACAATGATCTTAGAAGCAATTAAGTAAAATTTGTGGTGCAATTCTTATAACAAAGTAGAAGCAGACTATAGGAAAACATACATTTATTCTTCAAAGGCTTTATTTTTAATAACTTTAGTTATTTTATAAATCATTTACACCAGAATTGTCATCATACTTTCTTATTCTTTTCTAGCATCCCACTGTGTTTACTGGTTAACGACCATCTCAGCCTGCTAGCCAGGAAGTTTCCAGAAGTCAAGTTTCTCAAAGCCATTGTGAACAGCTGCATTCAGAGTTACCATGACAGATATTTACCCACGATACTTGTATATAAAACTGGTGAAATAAAAGGCAGGTTCATTGGAGCAGCTGTATGTGAGGGAATATATCTTAAAGTGGAAGGTATGAGAAATATTTTTAAATAATTCACGTTATACAAAATTTTATGTTGTTTGTAACTGTTAGATCTGAAGATCACTGCTTAAAGGCAGAAAAGGGTTTGGATTATTTTTGTAGGAAAAAAGTCTACAAAAGCAAGGAATTAGTTTATCTAATTCTGTGGTAAAACTATTGGATAAGCATGGAAATTTTGCAATTTCATGGTTAGATATTTAACTGGGATCAAGTCAGGTTGCTGCAAGGATGGTGCTATTTTTTGTTGTTGTTGAGATAGAGCTTGATCTTTAGTAAAAGTCCTTTTCCTCTGAAGTAAGAATTTATTGCAATTATTAGAATAAATTGTAATTTGTTTTTACAGAGCTTGAATGGAAACTAGCAGAAGTTGGAGCAATAGAAGTTGACTTAGAAGAAAACCCCCAAAAGGACATTATGAATATGATGACACTGTCAGCGCAAAATATTTCTGCTCATGAAGACACCGATACAAAAAACAGTGAAGTGATGAAACCACGTATTACTTGAAGAAATTTTAATGCAGATCATCTGTTCTGATATAAATTAGCTCAAATGTAATTTTTTACTCCTTTGCTAAGCCTGAAACAATTAAAAAAAAGTTTTTTTGGTTTTGATCTGTGGAAGAAAATTGATGTAATAAATGAAAGCCATACTTACCTTTGGATACATACAGATGCCTGTCATTGACACCGAGCGCCTGCATTCTCCCTTTCATACAACCTCTGCTTCGATGGAAGGGTGGGGTATTAGCTGGTGGGCTCTAATCCATACTTTCTTCCTCCTTTTATCCAGCACGGGTGCCAGATACTCCTTTAACTCTCAGCGATATGACTGTAGTGGAACTCTGCTCTGCTACGTACCTTCTCAGTGCCCCCCCTGAAAAGGTGACCCAAAGACAATTATGTGTACAGCGATACAAAATCAGGATTTGGCCCTGAATCCATTGACTAACAGTTCCGTTTGTTCGATGGGTGTTCAGGAATTTTCTCCAGTGTCAAGGATAATCTTCCCAGTAGTTTAGAATACTGACAGTTGGATCAGTTGTTCCTTCCTAAGAAAAATAAGTATATCCTTAAAAAAACAGTTTACAGTAGAACTGTAGATAAGCAAAACTGCACAAATGAAGAGACCACACTCCTGATTCAGCATTTTTATTATGAGTTGTGAATCAAATTGTACAGTATTAACGTTATTCTTCCAGTAGCTCATCGTAAAAAAACCCCAATCTCAATGTGCTAATGAAGATTTAGTTATATACAGCTGACATGGTTTATAGCATCAGGATGCAGAAAGAAAAATGAAACACAAACAGTTCACACATTGATACCTCAGAAGAGCAAGAAAATTAACATCAGACACTGTTTTTTTCCACCCACTAGGATACAGCTGCGGTATTAGTAGATACCTAACGGCAGATACCTCTCCTAGAAACTTTTATTTTGCAGATTCAAAGAGATAACGAGTAGAAGCATTTCAGAGATAATGGCTTATCTGCCAGTTCAAACTAAAGCGAACTAGTAGTTTTAAATGTAAATAGGTCATCAGTGACTTCAGATATGATTCCACAGCCACGTCAGGTGAATATCAGTGTCGGCTGCTGTAAAAGGAGTACTACCACCCGCTTCCTCTTAGCGGTGAAGCTCCCTCCTGCTACTGTGGCTGCCGTGAGGTACGCCGGCTCAATGTGCAGCTCTGCAAGTGCTCGCGTTGTCACATTGGAAGCAATCGGAATGTGTCACTAGATATGACAGGAAAGGGCTAAATCTCCCCTTTGGTGACCCTGACTTCATCCAAGTGAAGCGACCCTACAATCATGATTACGGTTACACCATTTGTAGGAAAAGGGTCTAGGAATGAACATTAGTAAACCTTGCTTTACAAGGATTATGTAGATTGTAACAGGCTTTAAAGTCTGCATCTTTGTTAAACCCCCTGATTTTAGTATTCTGGAGTGATGCGAAATTTAGTTTCAAAAGCAGCTTCCTCAAAGAGATCCTGTCCTGAATATGCCAGTGAGGATCAAAAAGGAACATTCTGAGCAGAGGATTGTTCTATGGCTCTGAAGCATATCATGCATAAGATGGCGATGACAGTTCCATTGGAAACATGGCTATAGTTAATGGAAGTAAACTGGAAATTTCTGCATTTCTGGCCCAGTCTAGTCCCATCGTTCAATAATTCTCAAAAGATTCGCTGCTTGTAATTTGGCAATGTCTGAAAATTATGTTGGCTATCATGTAACCTTTGTGAGTGAAACAAAACTATCATCACACAACAGAGCAAACTCACATTGACAATAAGAGACAGAAAAACAGTATTCCTAGGTGGAGAATAGTTCCATAAAACCACACCATTTCGAAGCTTTCTGTCCTGTTCCTGCAGGATCCTTTAAAATACTCTCAAAAGAGAAGCAGCGTTAAAATTACCTTGGTTAAAAAATTACCTTGGTTAGGCCATAACCTTGGTGGAAAATGCAAAAACATGTGATTTCCACAGCTACGTTGCCTGTTTTGATCTTCTCAAATATCAGCGAGTAATTTGCTACTGCGACACTACAGTAGGTAAGGGTTACGCTCCCATCCATGCAAGGTGCGGAGTCAGACAGTACAGTATCTCTGCTTTGTTTTACTGAAGAATTACTAAAGGTTACTAAAGATCTTGCGGCAAATTTCAGACATACAGCTTGATGCTATTTTTAGTCTCCTGATTTCTTGGCCATATTCTAGTTCTGGTAATTATGCATGTTTGTCGAAAAATGTCCCTGCATTTTCTCCTGGATTTTCCATTCCTGATATATCCTGTTATCTTTATTACATTTTATCACAGGAGTATTATTGTAATGAAATAATTAGTTTTGTTTATATCACATTTTCCTCAACTGAAAGCTAGAAATAGAGTATTATGAATCAGCAAGTAACAAAAATAAGTGTTTTTACTAATGCTTTTTAAAATTCTTCCAGTGGAAAAACTGAGCTCATGGTTAGCTCTTTAGCAGCATTACTGCTAAAGAGGTTCCTGCCCCTAGAAAACCTTGGTGTAAGACTTCGGTCACTAGGTGAATCAAATGGGGAAAGTGATCTACCGGAAAAGTAATCCAGAAAGCAAAATCCATGAGATTGTGCAGCCAAGTCAAATTCCTTATTTCATTCCAGACACAAACACTAATTAAGCTCCTATAGATACACATCTGTAATTATGTTTTTAGATACATTGCTGTTTAGGGGATCAACTGAAAAATAAACATCCTTTTAACCGAGAAAGAAAACAGGGCGTATTTACATACTATCAGCACTGAGCAATGTTTTATTTTGCAGGAACAGGTTTATGCTAACATAATCACTGCACATTTAAGCATATTCCAGTCCTGCAGTAGGCAGAACAGCTGGAATCCATTATAGTCATACATAAAGACCGTGCAGTATCAGTCAGTCATCTCTGATTAACTCTGACACCTGATGCTCTCTGTATTTATTAGCTGTGCTGTTTCACAACTTTCTCTGCGAAGTCAATAGCACACGCACACCTTACAGCTTTTATAAGCTTTACCAACACAAACACAAGAACGCCTAATTTTATTATCAGAGATAGCCCCGCAAAGTCCTCGGACAGCTGTGTCTTCCTGTGCCGAAATGATACATTTTCTGAAGAAATCTACACGTCCTCACTGTGTACTCTGCCTAACCAAAATACTTCAGCCCTAACACTAAAATGCGTACAGGGCACTTCAGTTGTATCGAATTCACAGCTAATTCTTTTACCTTACAGCCACATAAAAAAAAAAAAACAAACCAAACCAAACTGAAAGGATTTGGCAAATGAGAAGAATGGACTTAAACTGCTGCTTTCCAAGTTGGAAAGCGGGGAACTGACTTGCTGCGAGCCTTGCCACAGTTTGCCGGTCCAGAAATCCCCCAGACTCCAGCAGCCCACGTTAGCGCTGCACAACACAGACTGCACAAACCGTGCCATATTAGCACGGCATTTTAAAACTTACAGGATTTTATCAGGTGTAGAGATTTTAAACTCGGCTAGGGTCGTTTCTTATTTTTAACGCTAGGTAAGACTATTTTATAAAACCGGTATGAAGAGCCTTGTACGAAGGGCCGCGGAAGACACGCCCGTTCCCTGCCGCTCCGTTAAGTCTGCACACATCGATAAAAGACACCGCCAGGCCAGGTCGCTTGTACCCCCAAATAACGCGTGGCGGCACCGTCCCGCTCCAGGTCCCCCCACCTGCCAGCCTGGCTACCATCAGCCCAGCGAGCGGCCAGGCCGCCCCCGCGACCGCCATTTCCCCTCAGCGGCACGGCGCGGGGTGAGGTGAGGTGAGGTGAGGCGAGGTGAGCCCAGGTCAGGGCGGCGCGGCGCCCCACTGCGCATGCGCGGTCGCCCCTCTCCCTCTCCCCGCCGGACGCGCAGGCGCAGACCGGCTGTCGGCCGGGCTCACGCATGCGCGGCGGCGGCCCC
>VWZL01006088.1:442351-460126 GCA_013396915.1 Stercorarius parasiticus
GGTGGGGGGTCGGAGGGGGCACGGCGGCTGCGGGGCTCAGTACGGGCTGATTTGTTTCCCCTCTGATAACTTTATTGGGGTGGTTACAACGTGTTCGTGCCCTCAAACGTGAGAGGTTCGCGGTGGCCCCCCCGGTCCTCTCCCGACTGAGGTGTATCCTTAAAAATCGGTGTGTCAAATACTCCGAGCCTGTGTGAAACGTGACCAGCGAGGGACTGGAAATCCCTGGTACCTCATTTTTGTGTTTCTCTTAAGGTAGATTTGGATTTGTGGTTGGCTTCGCTTTCAAATTCCTGGTACTTTAGGCCTGGATATAAATTCTAAATTTATTTTTTTTTTCATGATGAGGCGTGCTTGTAAACTAATCAAACGTATTTGCAGTGAGATTTTTATAAGGCCGTTGTTTTCGTATACATGTTAAAAGTTGACCTACTAAGAGGCACAAGGAAAATCAGGTATAGCTATAGCTGGGATATGAAGTGGCATGTAGAGGTGGAGTGGCTGATCATAGGCTCTGATCCTCTAAATCCTTCAAGTATCTTTTTTTGATGACATAGTTTAACAAGCGGCATTGGTGGTGGTGGTGTTGACTTAAACAGGCCTGTCTGTGCCTTGCTCCCAGCCCTCCACCTCGTTGCTGCCCCCCTCAGCACAACGGTTCCTGGAACTCTGGCCCGTAACTGGGTTGGGGAAATGATCCAGGTTAAAATTAACTACCTTTTTTTTTTTTTCTTTTAATGTGGTTATATTTAACCTAGCGCGTTTCTCTGGGTGACAGGTGTGCCAGAAGGCAAGAGGATTGTTTAAGCAAATACTCTAGTGGAAGAAGGACTTGAGAAAAATACACCTCAACTCTGGTAGTCCAGGCAGAGTTCAATACAAGCAATTGCTTCACTGTGTTCAGTCTTACAGGAATAAAATTGATTTTGTCTATGAATACCTGCAGGTGGACAGTATTTGACGGTTATAATAGAGGAATTCCATTTGACAGGACTAGTAACTTTGCAATTATTTTTGTTAATAAACTGTTGATTTTCATATATGTACATTTAAGATACTTTCTCAAAAGTGTTACAGACGCTGCTTTCATATTGCCAAACACTACACATTTGGGTTAGAGTTTTTGGTTGAATGTGGGCGCTAGCATTTTTAAGGTCTGAGAAATTAGCTGGCAAGGCAAGAGTTACCTCTTCTTAACGAACAGTCCAAACAGGAAAAAAAAAAATCTCCCGGGTTGATATTTAATAGTTTAGGATGTCATTCAGCCATGTTTGGTTTTTATTTCTTCAGCTTCGTGTTCTTACATAGAAAAGTTTTGTAGGTAAAATACAGGTAAAATAAAAGGATGTGAGGAAGGCAGAGAATGTTTTCTTTATTAATGCTCTAAGGACCCCATAGACTCTCTGTTGTAGCTGACTTTACACTTTTTGTACTCGGCAATTTAAAAACTGAGTGGTAATTACTTTAAATTTAATTTGTAGTGTTGGTTAATTATCTTGTTAGTATAGAATTTCAATGAAGTCATGAATCTTCATGGATGGATTGGTCTTGCCAAGGAAACTGCTGCTTTCAAGAGCTTTGGGCTTTTGCTATTTTTTTGACCCTATTCTAAATTTGTGCAAAAAGTTGAAGATACAAATTAGTAGTAGAGTATTGACCCCCCCCACTCCCCACATGTTCTTTATATGAAATGTTTTTATCAAATTGAAAAGTTGTGATTTTTTCTTTATATACTAAAAATAATAGATCTTTATTGAAAATAGTTGTGAATCAAAAATGCAATTTTCTTCTCTAGGTAATTTCATAATTTCAAAACAGCTCCTTTTTTAGCTATGCGCCCCTTCAGGAGAGATCTGTAATTCGCTGTTTAAAGCCTCACTGCTTCAGCCTAGTTTTGTAGATTAATAATATGGATAGTTCTCCTCTCAGAATAGAAAATTAGTTCTCTAATATAGTTTTTAATACAAAACATGCAATGTAATTAGGAAGAAGTGGAATTACAGCTAACGCGCCTTCCTTTTCATCACATTATAATGAGTTTGTTTTTCTTGAGGAGAAGACTTTGGTAGATATTTGAAGTAAAGAAAAGTGCATTTTAGTGTTTCAGCCTTTTTAAAGTACTCATTTCCAAATGAACGCTAGAAATTATCAAGGCCGGATGATAAAGCAGATCTAGAAATGTTTCTGAGGATAGATGGTATTAGTAGATAGTTGCGTAGCAAAGACATTAGTAGTTGTTCCTGCCATTCTTGCCTTCTCTTTATTTTGCAGTGTATTTTTAACCTTTCTATGTTAATTGAGCTGGTTCACCCTGTAGGAAGCTCTACTGGCACCACTGAAGGGGTGGCAGAAGAACAGGAGAGAGTCGCCAGGCTGCTGGGAAAGCAGTAGCTTGTTTAAGGTGGCTTTGTCTCTGGAGGGGAAAAATATGTCGGTCTGTGGTCTCACAGATAATGCAACTAAACCATTCAACGGTCTCTCTCACCTTCTACTAGCACTGAATTATTAGTAATGGTATTGGTATTAGTATTTTGAATTTAGTGGTCTTTCAAAATAGGAAAAGGTGTAGGAAGCACACCTTCAGTCAGGTTGCAGAGTCTGAAATGAAAAGTTCCAGTGTCTCATTGTAACTCTGGCACAAGCAAATTTGGCTGTACCCAATGGGAAGGTATCTCATTCAGTGCTGTGGGTGGTCCACCTGGGGAAAACGGCTTACTATTGCAGTTAGTTATTTTGTTAACTGGGTTGATGGTGGTCTGTAATAATTTGAAACTGTTTGTTGGTCGTTCCCCTGCTCATTTGTTGCAGGAGTGAAAGATGTGAAATGCAAAATCACGGAAGAGGAAGGAGACTCATGGTTAATGCATCTGTGTGCTGCCCTGAAGGATTGAATTCTCAACCCTACTGCTGCCACAAAATTCCTTTGTAATGCAAAAGCCACTTTAATTTTGGCATACCTCATGCCTGAGTGTTTAATTTTATAGCCTTAATATTCTCTTGCCATACTTTTTGTGTATAATATAAATTCTTAATTATAGCCGCTTTCAGAATATATAATCATATATGTAAAAAGTTTCAGTGCTCTGCGGTTGTCATATATTTAATATTATGTGGAAGCAACAAGGCTTCTCGGATTCTTTCAGTAGTTTAGTGTTGCACACTTTGGACTCTTTCCAACTGTTACATTTTGTCATTAAAATCACTGAATGTTCTGAGGAGCATTGCTGAGTATATTATAAAATCATCATTAGTAGTATTAATATTTTATTAAATATAGATCCTTAAAAATTGGATATACCCATGAGATTCAAGACTGATAAAAACCTCTATTTAGAGAGTGAATCTTATGAAGCTTAGTAGATAGTATGGGCATTCTTCGTCTTCATGATAGAAATGTAGCCAAATTAGGCATAAATGTGCCTACTTAAATGCTTCGTCCTTATAACTGAATTTAATAATCTTAGTATGTGAGAAAGCTTCAGTGTTGAAGCTAATATTACTTTACCTATAATAACAGCCTGGTACCACAAGATAAGTGGCGCTAGAATATTATGCTTATGTTAAAATAGAAGAAAACAGTTCCTAGAGTAAGACAGATCCATTTAAAGTGGATTTGAAAAATAAATATATGTGGCCTTGCTCTTCTGTAGAGGTCCTTTTAGAGTTCCATTAAAAAGGATATTTACAGGTATGTCTGAGAAGGTTTTTGATGTATGTTATGTTGGTATATGGCCAGATCCATAAAATAATATACAGGAATCAAAACTGCGATTTAGACGGATTTTGGGTGTCTAGCCCAAATAAAATTGTAGCCATGTGTTGGCTAAACTTTACAGGTCTCTAAGTTTTCACTAGTAAAGTCTTACAAACACCTTGAAGTTTTGCTCTCACTCAGATCATCCATAATCTTGTCACAACTGAGCATCTTGGCATCTAAGTCTGTTTACTATTCATAAGTTTGGCAATCTGTAAATTAGGCATTCACTTGTCCAAAGGCATGTTCAAACCACACCTCAGGCACACCTACGGGATTGGACTCAGACCAAAACCCTGTGGTGACTCTCCCTTTTGTTCAGAAACACAAACGGGGAGGAGGAAGAGGTTTTGTTGATGTCCCTTTAAACAACAAACAAACAACAAACCAACAAAATTCCAAACCCTAAAAATCCACTTTTGTGTATAAGATGACTAAAGTCTAATTGGGCCAAAAAGAGATACTAAGCCACTTATTTTCTTGGAGAGAAAAAAAGAGGGGAGAACTTGTGTTCTGGCCTGTGTTCCAAAACCTGTTTTGTATTTGCTTCCATTTAAAATTTTAAATGCCATTAGGAACTGGAAATCAGGACTCATCTCTCTTTATTTGGGTACCCCTCTCTCTAGAGGGGTGTTGCACACTGCTGGTTCTGTTTTGTCCAGCAAAGCTTTCCTTTTTATTTTTTCTTCCATGTTGTGAAGATTGCCACTGCAATGAGAAGTTTCGAGTTGATCCACCTGCTGAGAGATTATGGTTTGAACCCCTTCTGACAGAGATTGGCTTTCGGACTTCTCTGTTCTAGATTATTGTGCTCTAACCCGTGCTACTGGACAAAATGAGAGCACATCTTTTTGCTCCTGCTGGCATGTTAAAAGAATATATTACTCCTGTTTTGATGGGAGCACCTTTTGGTGAGGTGCTGGAGGGGGTTCAGAGAAGGGCAACAAAGCTGCTGAGGGGTCTGGAGCAGAAGTCTGATGAGGAGCAGCTGAGGGAGCTGGGTTTGTTCAGCCTGGAGAAAAGGAGGCTGAGGGGAGACCTTATTGTTCTCTGCAACTACCTGAAAGGAGGGTGTAGCCAGGTGGGGGTCGGACAGGTGACAGGACAAGAGGAAACAGCCTCAAGTTGCACCAGGGGAGGTTTAAATGGGATATTAGGAAAAATTTTTACACTGAAAGGGTTATTAAGCATTGGAACAGGCTTAAATACCTGGAGGTATTTAAAAGATGGGTACACATAGTGCTTAGAGGTATGGCTTAGTGATGGTTTTTGTCAGAATTGGGTTGATGATTGGACTCGATCTGAAAGGTCCCTTCCAACCTAGGCAGTTCTGTGATTCTATTCGATGAAAAGCTTGGCTGTGCTTGTCGAGGACAGGGACCAGGATTGTGAGTACTAACCTTACCTGTGCCCTAGGCCTTCAGAAACAGGTGAAGGCATAATATTGTGTTCACTGGTTACCTTTATGGTTTGCATCCCTACTAACTCTTTCAAAAGTCTTGCTGAGTGATGCAACTCTCCTTGGTTTTGGTACTTCAGAATTGTGGATCCTGTTGTATGAAATCACCTTTTTGTGCCCTGCTAATAATCTCTTTTAGTGAAGACTATAGTTTAGGGTAGTATTGCCTATTACAGACAGAGCAGGCAGCAGAGCTTAATTACTAACTCATCACATGGTAGTGCTGTTGCTGTGGGACACTGAGAAGAGGAGGAGTGCCTGGGAATGGGCTGATCATCCAGCATGGTACCTGAATTTTAAGTACTTTATAGTAGGTTTTAGTATTGCTAACAACATCATCTACAAGAGTTTTTAGCTTGCAGCTCCACAAGTTTGTGAGTATATCTCAGTTGCTTGAAGGAGGATGATCTCAGATTCCGTAAATGTCTCGTTATCTGCTGAACTGGTAGGTATCCAGAAAGCTCCAGCACTTTTTTAAAGACCATCAAGGCAAGTGTTTGTGACCATAGAGGAGGCAGGCCTGTAACAAGTGGCTGTTGTAGGAGGGAGGATTTCCTAACGTGCATTAGAAATCTTGAAGGAAATACATATTTTCACATACTAAATTATGATCTAAGAGAATGAGAGTATGAGATAGTAAGCTGCCTAATAAAAAAGGATACTTCAGAATAAACTGTATTAATATAGCTAATTTCATATTTCCAATTCTGAGAATGTGCTGCTGTTGTAAATAAAACAGAAGTGACCATTTTTACATTTGACTGAAGTTCTTAATGACATAGTAAATATTAGTTTCTGGCATTTAGGAGCATTTGATGTGTGTGTTTAGCTGTTTCATCGCATGTTTAGTGTAATGCGAGAGACTGGTTTTGCCTTTTTAGTTGTGGCTATTACTGACATGCGCCCTGACAGAGCAATATTCCGTCAATTTGGTGGCTGCTGGTGAGTAGGTGGTTGTGAATTCGGAGAGGGTAGACTCCTGCTGGTGTGGTAAGGTTTGTCATTTTTCAGATGGATCTTGTCAGAGAAATTCCAAAACTTTGTATCATCTGAGTTTTCATCAATCATCCAAAAGCTTCAAGATACATTAGGGAAAAAGTGTTTGTTACGTGGAGTGACTTTCCCAGTCCTTAGTCCGCTAAAGGTATAGTTTGAAACCTAAGTGTGAAGTTGTGAAAAGCCAGAGAAATCAGGAAACGTTTTGCCAAAATCTGCTTACTTCCCTTGTCTCAGTAAACAACCAAGAAATTTTCTCCATTAAAAGCTGTAGGGAGTTGCCTCTTTTTTAAGCCCAGTTTCCTAAGGAAATGTGATTTATGTTTTTTCCTGGTTTTCACTCATTCTTTCCTTACATATTCACCAATAGCTTTTGAAATTGTTGACCAATTGCAACCATGTTTGTAGGAGAGAGAGGAATCTCAAAGCCCATGATGTTCCTACAGGTTTTGGGAAAACGGGCAAACTGGGTAGAGAGGAACACGCGTCACTGCCCTCTCTTGAGACAGAGATAATGCAATGCGGGTTTGGCTCTGACCTGCTTTTTTTCAGCAAGCGCTGGCTCTGCATTGGATGGAGGAACCGGAGATGGTTGTATGTGCCAACGGGGCTTGAGGAGAACGTGGGGCTGTTTTGGAAGGGGATGGGGACTGAGGATCTGGTGGTGCATCAGAGGGACGATGGCAGGGGAAGCTGGCTCCTCGTGGTGGGGGAGGGGAGAGCTATCAGAACGGTGCTTTACTGCCTACCAAATTAGATGGTACTATATTTCATTGACTGCAGGGTTTGGTTTAGTATGTAAAATAAATCCTTCTGAAATAAACAGAATAGCTTTAAGGTGTGATTAAATTCATATTTTCCCATTGTTTCAGGGGCAAAAAATGGTTTTGGTGTATTTCTTTGAACAGACTAGAATTTAGACCTCACTTTCAGTAGTAAAAAGGAAAAGAAAGTGTAACTTGAGCTTAAGGAATAGGACTTTTCCATTTAAAGGCCGTAGGGAATAAGCGCTTTTAATTGTAGAGAGATAAAACTGATAGGGTGCAGTCTAAAGATGTCTGTTTATACCAGTTACTGTATGGAATATATCCATTAATAGCCAAAGACTAAGATTTTTCTTTCAGCATAGGAAAAAAAGGTAGTACCTCCCAAATAGGATTTCCTGTAAACCCACTCCTCTGTCTTGTAACATGGAGTTATTAGTTGAAAAGCAGAAGGAGCTGGACTTCTGTCTAGAATGATATTTCTGGTTCTTTCTTATCTTGCCTATATTCATGTTACCTATTAACCATAATAAACAGCAGACTGAAATTTACCTCATTATTTTCAACCTATAAGATTTTATCAAGTCTCAGTGGAGAATTTTAGTCCATCCTACTCATAGGTTTAGAGAAACTTCTGATAGACTTAGTAATTGTGAGAGTGAAGAAAATTCTATTAGCTTGCTACTTTCATTTCTAGAGAATTCCCTGCTCAATTCACAAATTTTAATTCATTAATTTCAAGTATTAAAATACTTCAGTTTTAAAACATCATAATGGACTGCACAAGAGTTAGGTGACTTTGATTTGTGCTTATTTTCAAGTAGCTTTCATAGTAACAACAAATATTCTAAAGGAAACCGGATTTTCCTCTGACTGTGAGTAGAAAAGCAAGTAGCAGCATGAATCACAGCTTCCAAGAACTGTCAGAATAGGAATGCAGATTATGTCCCCCTCCACTCACACACTTTTCTTGCTGTCAAATTTTAATGTAGTAATGTGATTTAATAAATTTTTTTCTTGCCATCCACAGCAGCAACATTCATTATATGTAATCAAGCTACTACTAGCAGTTGCGTGGTTGAGGATGAAACTAGTGTAGTAGTTCCAATGATAACTCTCTAACATCTCAGCAGCTTTGCTTAAAATATGTTTTCTGAAAATGTTGGGGTTTTTTTTTTTGTTAAAATACTGTACTTCAGGGTTTGGTTTTTTTCAAACTGTTTGGTTTTTTTTTTTTTCCAGCTCAGAAGCATTAGTTAAACATTTTGTGCTGCACTAAAGCTTTGCATGATGTTTCATAGATAGTAAGATACAGTTCCAGCCTTGGAGAGCTTGTGATCTTAATCGCACTGACATAGAAAATGAGGAGAATGACCTCAGAAATGGGGACAAGGATTCAAATGAATAAGTGAGTCATAGTGAGTGAATTAAACAAGTTGTCGTTCCTAAGAACAGAATAAGGTACATCAGCAAGGAGGAACATGAGAATACAGAAGCAAGAGACAGCATAAAGCAAGTCCAAATATTAGAGGGATTTGAAGGAAAAGAGGGAAAATCTGTGGTTTTTTGCAGGATCTGGAAAGCATAATAAAATCAGAAGAGCAGTCTGAATCAGGATGAGGAGTAACTAGATGTTAGGAAATGGGGCAGGAAAAAGATATTTAAAAACTTGTAAATTATGTTGATGGATTTGGATTTTATTGGGGGGGGGGAAAGATAAGACAGGAACAGGATTTGAGACTGTGCTTGTTTGATTGGTTTGGCAGGAAAGTCAGGACACAAATTCTAGTACTTAGAATTTTTTTAACTCCTTCAGAAATTAGCTGTCAATTTAACTTGCCGTTAAAGTGAGTAGTAAAACAACAGGCAACTGTGCCTGAAAATTCAATCTCAGGTGTTCGTGTTGCTCTGTCACTATCTCCTATTACACCCAGTTTCTGTATAAGCTGAGGAATTTTTATGAGTTTCGGCGCAATTGAGGTGAGGCTATAGAAGCCTCTAACATCAAAGGTAATTGAGGTGCTACCACTTTATCTAAGTCAAATGGATCGCAAACTTTTTTCATTAAAATAACTGAAACTGGTCTTCAAAATTATTTTAGTTAAACTGGTACTACCTTTATACAGACAATAAAATTTATGGTTGGTTTATATTGAGTTATGTTAGTCTTTGTATTGCTGGCATAAGAAATGAAAAACAATCTCTCATAAACTTCCGTATAGTTTTTTTTTTCAAATGGCACTTAGACACTTTTCCTGCGCCATAGGGTATAGTTTGCCATTTCTTATTATACTGGTATTTGATTCAAAACATTGATTTCTACCAGAATATTTCATTTTACTGCATAGAAAAGTAGATAAGTAAATGATAATGGTCTGCCTTGCTTACCCCATTAGACTTGTCCAGTAGACCTTCTTCAAATATTGGCATTATTCCTCCCCAGCTTCTTTCTATGTTGTATGTACTGGGGACAAGGTGGTAAAGAACAGGGGTTTGATGTTCCTTTTTTTTTTTTTTGTTATGTCAAAGGAAATCTGCCTATCCTTGCATACGATGGAAGGAAATAGATTTATGCATAGCTTAAAGGATATGCCCTGGCACGCGGGAGTGCTGAGTATAAAGCATCAATAGTGGTGACTAGCAGTAGTTTTCCCAGCAGGTTTGTCAGCGGTGAGATTATATTACTGAATTGGTGCCTGCGTATTTAAAACACAGCACTGTATGTAGGAATATGGAATTTATGATCTGTAGTAGATGGGGAGCTATTTCTTTGTGGAATAAGTAGAGTGTTTGTGTATAGACATACCTATTGTATAGTTAGCTTTTGCTCAGTACAGCTTAGTGAAATCAGTTTTCATTAGCGAGGAGATGATGTTTGAGTTTCTCTTACGCTGTTGTGTGCCATGTTCTCAGAGAGTTTTAAACTGTGTTCTGACGTAGGTCGATCTCCTGTTTGAACCATCATACACACACACACACAGAGGTCACAATACACCCCAAAGCAATTGTAATATAATAATTGTAATATTAATGTTTTGTAGGCAGTGTCAGAACTGTAACTTTAGTGTTACCATTAGGCTGTTGCATTTGTCTCGCAGATCTGGATTTCAGGCGGTGCCAGAGCTACGTAAAAGGTGGTACGCAATTTTGAAGTTCTCCTTCATGTGTATTTACTTCACTATGTTGGATAGAGGAATTGGAAAGTGAAACTGTGGATGGTTTAGGGATGGAAATAAAGTGACTGAAATGGCAGGAGAGAAACCAGAGAGCAGCAATCAAGGGCTCAGGTCTAAAAGTTGTTTTGAATGAATTCATCTTTATAGAACTGTGGGGTTTTTTGTTGTTGTTGTTTTTCAGAAGACTGTGCCAAAGAAGACTTTTGCTCAGATGACATCACATTTGGACTACTAATGCTACCCACCCACTCTACAAGGCACAATGCATTTCTAAATAATTTAAGTAAGTATGTAGATTTTTATTGCTACTAGAACAGTAATGCTTTAAACGAAGCATCTCTTTTTCAACCTCAGGCAAGGTAGACATTACACTTCAATTTGAGATTGAAATTAATGGGGGGGGGGGCAAGAATAAACTTCTAATGAGCTTTTAATAAGCTTTCATCCTGTACACTGGAACACAGAATGAAACAATTGAACTAATTGTACCTGAGCTGCCTTGGAAGCTAGAAGGAAAAAAAAAAACCCAAGACCTCACGACAGCACTGTCCCCAGCAGTGCAGTGTGCTGATGTGGCCCGGTGGTTTCTGGAGACTGAATTAATATCTCTGTATCTCTCCCAGGGATGCGTTGCAGTGAATGAGCATATCTGTTGCTGTGCTCACAGCTTTTTTGGGTGTTGGTGATTGCTTTTTTTTTTTTGGCAGATGCTCTCATTAAAGTGGAGATGAGCTTAATGGCTATTAATGTAAGAATATACAGAAAGCAAAATAATGCATGTTAATGGGTTCAAAGTAGCAATATCTCTGTTCACATGTCATCTTATTTTGGAAAGGGTGGCATTTCCCCGCTTCCTTGATTGGGCACTATGTACTGTCCAGCTGAAGATGGGCCAGGAAACGCAGATTTTCATCTCTGCAAGATTTGTCTTATCTTGCAGTAAGGTTACTAATTGCTTTGTACATCCATGGTCACACAAAGGGAAACGCACGGCAGACAGGGTGGTTTGTCTTAGGAGTGACAAAAGGGTTTGGATTCAATGTATCATGAGGATCATGGCCATGGCCACCTCTAGCCTTCATGTATGTGTTCATATGCTTTTCCTTTGTAAGTAGATATTATTCTTAAACTTTTCCAGATGTTCTGTTGGTTTTTTTGACTGGGTTCAAGAAACTGATGTTATTTAGATAGATCAGACATTGTGCCATTGCTGAAACTGGATGATTTTGTCTTGCTGGCAGAAACCCTTCCTATATTCTTAATGACTTCTTGTGGATTGGAGATGTTTGGTCATGCGTGAAGGAAAGTGAATGGAGTCACAGGTAGAAGTGCTTGTAGTTAATGATGCTTGACGCTTTCTATTCTAAGACCCTGCTTTTAGTTGATTATAATTTAGCAAGACTTAAATCATTGAGCAGTAAGTCAGCCTGTGTCTGAGAATGGGATGAGGGGGAGGAACGTACTGTTTCCTTGATTCAAAATGCAATGAAAATCTTACCACTGGAAAGATAAAGCACCTCCATATGTTAGAGCAAGCACTCGAGGTTTTAGGAGAAAACTTAAACTGTTACGCTGCAGTACCAGGTGCTTTTTTTGCCTTTTTTTTTGTTTGTTTTTGGTTTTGTGCCATCCAAACTCTTGCATTAGGCGGCATGATAGATTTATGAAAATATGGTTTGTACCAGTTCAATGATTTACCTAAATCCATTTCATCTGTCCAACTGAGATGAGGTAGATATATTCCAAATCCTTTTAGTCATAACCAGACAGAGCTACTGAGCATGTTCGAGCTGGGCTGTGAGAAGTAAACAGGCCTAATCTCCTCTACTCCATTGTAATGTCAAGTACAAACACTGAATAAGGAGACTTTCTTCTGCACTCCTTGTACTTTTCCTTAACCACATCCCCCATCTACTCTTGATTCTGTCCATCAAGTGCTGCTTCAGTAGTGTATTTCCATAACTGTTGTGCATTTTTGATTCAAGTTTTCTGCATTCTTTGATTTTTTTTTTCTTCTTCATTGCTGTTCTTGTGTTCAGAACAGCCCATAATAAAATAGATTGTTTTGAACAATGCATACTGTGTGTGGTTAAAATTATGAAAAACTTTTTTGAGCATACTGAAAACTTAGGCATGCTGTGCACCTTTTGGTGTTGCTTTTCAAGTAACCTTTTTAGACCATGAAGTCTTGCTTTGCTTTATTAAGAATTTTTGTTTTCCAGGGTGTACTTCAGTTTCTTTCCTGCTTGTCTCTCCATCGGCTGTTTTCCTTCACCTTTATGTTTTTATTAGTCCTTTTCCTTGTGTTTCTTCCTCAGAGCTTCTTTTTTTTAACTTGTGCTGAAAATCCTCAGTTTAAGACTGTTAAGTTACAGAACTTTTGTATTTACTTATAAAAAATGGCTTTTTATACATTTTTTTCTTAATGCTTTTCATAGAAGCGTGAAAAGCAAATAACTAAACAGAGAGAAAGTACTTTTGGCACTGATTTGTAGAAATAGAAGAAAGATTTGAAAGTTGTTATGCTCTTTCTCATTGACTTGTGGGGCGGTGTGAGTGCTTGCAGTAGTCCCTCTGTGCTTCTCTGGAAAGGTGCCCATGTCACTACCTATGCAAAAACACATTTACTCAGGAGAACAGTGAAATCAAACTGGTCTTACTCTGGTTTGTTCTTATACACCTGCTGTAAAAGGGCAATGAATAAGGAGTAGCAGCAGCACAATCAGAGCCCATCCACGAGGAATGGGAAATGTAGCATCATAGGGTGGTTTGTTATCTTGGTCATAATTATTGGGGCTGCTCTGTCTGCCACAGCGAAGAAAAATTACGACTCATTAAATCAAAATGTGTTTAATACTGTATAAAAAAACTGATGATCTGAAAATGGTCTCTTGGTTCCTAACTGAGATTTAAGGGAAAAAAGAGATTGTTTCTGATTTTTTTGTTATTAAAACCAGAATTTTTTAATGATTACAATATACATAATATATTATCTAAATATAATACTTATATTAGAATTCTGTAATTGCTTAATAGGGTTTTAAAAAATCAATGGAATAAGTTGTTTTTAATGTTGATGAAAATTGCTGCTAACTAATTTTTGTTATTAAAAGCAGAATTAGCAGAATTAAAACCATGAAAACTCTGGGTTTTGCTTTGAAGCCCAGGTCCACACAGAAGGAAGGGTCTGGAATTAAAAGGATTGTCATTATACTTAAAATTTTCAAATTATGTACATGTGAAAGTTTGTATAGTACTGTATAGTGTTGTTTTGTCATTTGTTTTTTTTTTAATTTTTTTTCTTTAGAAATTGCTTTAAAGAGATCTAATTTTCTTTTCATCTAAATTCTAGCAAATGCAGAGTGAAGCCCATTCTTTCATTTGCAAAAACCTTCTGGAAGAGTACTTGGATGTTGTATATTGAATGTCAGTGAAACTAGGTGAGTCTCTGAATATTTTGATTATTCTAATCAACTAATGAGTTAATCGTGTGTGACAAAGTCCTGTTTACAACTTCCAAGGCTAAGAGAAAGTCTGGCATTTAACCTAAAATCTAGAAGATTAAATTATTATATAAACAAATGACATAGCTCAGAAAGAAATTTTTTTAAAAAAAAAAAAAAAGGGGGCAAAGATTAAGCAATATATTCCTGGCTTTACTCCTAAGGTAAAAAGCTGTGTATATGCCAAATATATTTTTATCTAGTGTTTCTGTAATGAAGTTCTTCCGTAACATAACTTGCTTGATTAGTTTCTACATTTCTGTCATGGTGTTTCTGTGGCTGTTCTCTGAGATGTTGTTTACAACCAGGCTAATTTCAGTAGACTAATATTCCTCTGTCATTAAGCTGATTTTTCTCAATTCACGCAGTTGCTTAGCACTGGGTTTAGAGATCAATTTGAATGATTGAAGCAAACACATGTTCATCTTTTGAATTTTGTTTGAGTTAGGGCAAGTTAAATCACAGCAGTAGTGCTTACGCGCCTGTCTCAGTCTACACTGCCTGAATTTCCAAATAAAAACCAGCACTGACAGCTCTATCTGAAAGTTCAGAGTTGCCAGAATCTTTGGTTTTCTCTTGCTGTATTTAATAGCACAGGTAATAGGAGGAAATAAATAAATGAGAGAAAAATCTGAGAGAAATAAGGGGGAAACAAGAACAGAAGTGAAAGATTTAAATCGAAAAAAAAGGACGTAAAAGATTGAGTGAAGAAAGGAAGAAAAGAAGTGCAGCCAAAATGATAGGGATATCCGGTTTTGTGTCTTCTGTTGAATTGTGGAATAGGGGAAATAAATTTATTTTTTTTACGGTAGCCAGCAGATTGCCATGGTACAGTCTTTCAGTTGCCTCAAGTATTCTGTTTTGTGAGATGACACCTGCTTTGATTAGTCTGGTTTGGGAGGTGTATGCAATAATTCCGGTGTATGCATTACCATTTTGATTTGGATCATTAATACTGTTTTGGAGAAAAATCTTTCAATTATCTCCCCTTATCGCATACTTGCTCAGTGTGTCCAAACAGCATTCCTGTCCCAGAAAACTAGTTTGTAAGTTCTGCTGCAGGTGCAAAGTGAAATCTAATCGAAACTAAACCCTCTTGAACAGCTAGCATAGAGGTGCTGGCACCAGCTGCTTTGATCTACTGATCCATTTCTACTGCTCCACATTACTTGCTAATGGAGACGTAGCCAAAATGGTTCACTTTGGTTATAGGTCAGTAGATGAGGGCAATGAACATCTGTGACATGTGTCTATTCTACAAATCCAGTTACAAGTTTTGGTGCTAATATTTACAACTTTTAAAGTGCCAATAATGGTGGTCTGGTTTTGTTTTTTTTTTTTGCAACTTTTGTTAATACAAACTGTCAAGGAAACAGACAAATACTACAAGTGATGGTGAATCAAATGACTAAATCCTAACTGCTTTTTGAAATTTCAATCGTTTAGTCTGTTTTTTCTTCCCTGCTTATATTCTTAAATTGTCAAAAATAGGAGTCTTCTGATTTCTTTAATTTCGTAATTTTTATATGGAATTATAAAACTTGTATAGTTCTCAACCCAAGTGTTTTGCTTGAGCTGCTCATCTGCGATTAAAAAAAAAAAAGTCCAGTGTTTTATTGCAGTCATTAAGTAGGAGCAAGACAAAAAATGGAGATATTCTTCACAGGTGTTTGCGTTTATTACCATCTTTCTGTGCATTGAGCTTTCATGAATCAAGACAGATTTATTTTTTTTTCTCATGGATTGAATTCCTCAATTTGAAGTTGTAGATAGCAGTTGTTAAGGTTTTGAAAATTTAAGTAATATTAGTTGCCAATGTTAAATCATTTTATCTTGAAGTAGTACTTGTAAGAGTTCTCCCTGTCTGTCCCATATAATTTTAAGTATGGAGATTCCCAAGAATTTTGCACACTGACTGCTAGTGTAATATCGCACATGTCTAAGCCAATGATTAGGACTAAACTCAGTGATACTTCTTGCTTATTAGATCTTTGCAGAATCTAGGCCTTAGCTTTGACTGTTTTCCGTAAAATTTTCAAGATTCAAGTAATATTTCTATTGATAGAGACATTTAAAAGAACAACCCTATAATATAGTCATTAAAAAAAAATAAATCTAAGATTGTAGCAGCAGAAGAATCGGCATTTTAAATTTTTTTATTAAAGCCAGATAGTTTTGTTTTTTTCAAACCATGTTATTTGCAGTGTGATTTAAGTTGCTTTTATTCAGTCTATTCCCTCATGTTGTAACTAGCATAAACATATTATAAAAGTATATTTTATTCAATTTGTGTAATCCTTTCTAATAGAGCGTTTATTACTGCCATGTGTGTATGTAGCACTTTAGCTAGCAAAAAACCCAATGCATTAAATAAAAAAAAAAAATCAAAATTTAGTAGTTAGCTGCTTCATATAGCAGCTTTGGGAGGAGGCAGGTTCAAGCCTCGATTTAAAATGAAGAAAAATGTTGAGAGTCAAAAGATCAGAATTATAAGCCAGCAGAATAATCTTGTTTTACAAATATTGCACTGTTATGTTGAAGTGTATATTTCATTCTTACTGTATTTGTGTATTTGTTAATGTGTTAGGCATAACGAAAAGGTTTCAAGCCTTAATGTACACTTAAATACAGTACAGCTGTTTTCACTAGCCTCTCAGCATGTGGCTTCAACATACAATTTATATTAATTTCAGGATTTCCTGTGAGTATTGATAGCTTTTGGAATCCCATTCCTCGATGCCAGTGTAAAATAGGCTACTAGCAAGATCCTAGGTCATTGGAACCACATTCACAATGTTCAGAGCAGAAGGGAATTGCCATTCAAAATAAAATCTTTTACTTTTTGATAACTGATATATTAATTGAAAATTGGAATGGCTATAATGCCTTTATAAATGCTTTCTTAATGTTACTTTTCAAGACTTAATTGGATGATCTAAGTCGGGTTCTGTTAATAAAGTGGGAAAAGAGCCTATAAGGGTGGATTACTGCATTTGCTTTGATTTAAAATATTAATTGTAAAATGTATCTAATGCAACTTGATTTTTTTTTAACTAGGTCCTACTTGATGTTGAGATGGCAGTCTTCTAAGCAGTGCTAATTTCAGCATCTTCAGTAGTGACCAGGAAGGGAAGGTTTTAAATGTTTGCAAATAAAATAACGGTGATGCTAATTTGGGAGGTGTTGAGAACTTGAGAGTGCAGAGAAAGCTTTGAGGAGCAAGAAGTAAGCAGACCGAGACATGTGTTTTGGTAGTTAGAAATAGTGTCGTCTGATCATTCTGTGCAAGAAAAGCTTGAGAAGCGGTAAAAGAGAAAAAGAAAAAAGCTGAAGAAAAGAGTTTAAAGTCATGCAAATGTAGTGAGTATAGTCTCAAGTAGTTGATACGATTTTGTGTTGAGTATTGTAGATGGTAAAAGGGACTAATAGTTCTCACATAAATAACTTCGAGGACTTATCTGGAATGTTTTAAAGTTTATACGGAAGTATCAGGACAGAACCTGAATTTCCAAAAATACAAAAAGGAGATGAATTTGTGACCTTTTCATCTTTCCCCATACCTAATCTTGAAAATTCTTATCTCAAATGTGGTAGGAGCAAAGCTTAAAAAGGTGTGGCCTAGAAATTCCTCAGTTATATTATGTTTTATGTCGTTCAATCAATATTGTGATCTTAAAATATTTTTGGAAGAACTAGGGGAATGGGAAATAATTGACAGAATTTTTGCTATGAGTGTTGAATTAGTCTGCAAAGTCCAGAAAGCCTTCTTTTTAAAAAATTCCCAATGCTTGAAGAGTAATATTGTCATCATAATTAATCAACTTAGTTTACAATTAAATTGTCTGGGCCCAATATTTTGAAGATTGTACTGATCTATTGGAAAAAAGGAATTTGTTGGTCTGCTTTCGCTGCTTCTCTGGTGACCCTCAGAAGGTGAATTCAGTGGGTTTTCTGGACTCGCTTATTTGGCACAAACTCTGAAAGTTTCTGCTCATGTCACTAGCAGGCCACAAGGGAGGAGTGCAGCAAAATTACATTATCTCCAGAGTTGACTTTATATGCCTTTTGCTATTGCTGCGTTGCTGTTTCTGCTTAGTTCATGCAATGCTATCCTTCCCCCCCC
>VWZL01006088.1:460135-502987 GCA_013396915.1 Stercorarius parasiticus
CCCAAAATAACTCACCATCTTTCCTGCCTGAGCAAGTCCAGTTATTGACTAATCTTGGCTGATGTTTCATTTCCTTTTGGTTCTTGCTTATAGCAGGGTGGCAAAAGGATACCTGTCCCCAAAGTGGTTACAAAGTGTTTTGCAAAGAGTAAGACGAGTCAAGTCTTTCTGCCTTGATTTTGTCCATTCTTTAGCCAAGACATTTCCTGTCTGCACCAATAGCAAAACCTTTTTATTTTGTTTTATTTTTTCCCCTTTCCTGTTAAGGCACTTCTTGCCTATGTGATGTGAAGGACTTGTCCTGTATCTCAGGTTTTGCAATCACTGCAATTCCAGTTGAGCCTGCATTGTTACATTTAAAGTTCTGACAAAAGAGCAACTGTAGTGTTTTGTTTCATGAAAGTAAGGTGTAGTGCAATGCAGGGGTTTGGAATTCTGTAATTGTAGTATTTAGTTTTTATGTAATGAATAACCTTGCTCTTTCTATAACAGGTAGCTGTATTGGGGGAATAACTGAAGGATCCACTGTCAGACACCAGAATTTTAGTAAAGTAAGTCTTTACTGTTGTTGTATCCTGTTAATCTTATGAATATCATGGTCAGTGTGCTGCTACAGAAGCGTATTTTGACACATCTCTTTGGAATACACTGCAGTTAGCATCCCCTGGTGTTTGCCCTGTTTCGTTTTGTTCTGGTTTTGTTCTGCCTCATTCTTTTTTCTTCCGGTATCACTTTCTGGTCTCCAGGATGACGTGGAGGACTTCGACGGGAAAGGGGCGGGGGAGGCAGAGAGGAGGAGCTATTAGTAATTGGTAAAAATTGGTCATTTTTTAAATTGGTAATTTTTGACTTGGACTGCGCTTTGGTGTTGGAGCTTAAAGTGTTCCTACTCTCTCATTTTATGGAAACGTGAATGTGAAGTCTCACTTCTTTCTTTTTGAAGACGCTTTCCAACGAAGTGCACTGCCTACTCTGTTCTTCAGGCAGTCAAACAGTCCAGTCTTCACAAAAGCTTCACAGAATAATTTAGCTGTGCGTGAGTCACCCGCGCTGGGAAATCCAGGCATCAAAAGCACTTCCACAGCTGCACAAATCGAGGATTGTGCAATCAACTTGGAAAAAAAAAAAATTATGCCCATCACTAAATATTTTTAAAATGCTTTATTTACGTGTTCGCATTTCTGCATGAGATGGATAATTACATTTCAGATTAAATATTAACTTTCTGAAGCACCTGTCATTTCTTGGGTGCCATGTTCTTGGGTGTTGCTGTTAGCAGGCTGTCCTAATCTTTTTTTTTTTTATACAACTCTTAAGAGTTACAAATAGCCGCTCCTGGTACAAATCATTCTTTCATTAAATTTTCTTAGTTTGATATCGTTCATTTTGGTGAATACCCTTGTATAAGTGCCTGTACTGAGAATCATCTTAAAACAGTCACAGTTCATGCTAATTAACATCTTATTTGATAGACAGGTTGATAACAACTTAGCAATACATCAGCTATATAAACTCTTGTGCTTTACATTTTGCTTGAGTTTCCCATTGACTCTTAAGGCTGAGTTCTGCATTTGTTTTCATATGCAGAAGCTGATGGATCAGTGTATATAAACAAACCTTGTTCTGTCTAGAAATTTAATTTGTCATGGGTTGCCATGTGAGATGCAGCAATGCTTGGGAGAGTACAGAGACTTCATTTAAATACGAAGCAGACTTCTCAAGTAGTAGCTACAATACTCTTTTCTTTGAGCACAAGTTGGGATCTCATTTTTCCTAATTTTGTTCTTTGGTTGTAATTTAACACATGGTATAGGTCAGCATGAAATGGCATTGCTGCCAAAAGATGTCTAACCTGGTGATTCACTGCTTCCCCTTCCCCTGTGCCAACACAGCTTTTGAGCAGCCATATGGAGAAACAAATTTAGTTGGTTTAGCTGAATGAAATAATATTTTAGCTAGTTTTAGGCTGGACCAGTTTTCGACTGTGTCAAATGTGTGTTCAGAGATACTAATGCTAGCAGAAGAGAGGGAATTCAATATGGGTGTGGAAATGAGTGGTCAAAGTAATGATCAAAGGCTAACATGAAAAGTTGCAGGTTGACCAAGGAGTTTGGTAAAAGTGCTTAAAAATATAAATAACTATTACAGTGTGAAGTGCCTCATCTGTAGCCATGTAGTTACCTGCGTGGTCTACGTATATATTGGTCTTGCTGTCTTACATATGGTAATTCTTCACCTGCGGACTGATTCAGAGGAAGTGGTTAGTCTGTTTCTCCCACATCCTAGGTGAGTACCCTGTCCACCAGTTAGGAATAAGTCTCCTGTTCAAACAAACAAAAAAAAAAAATTTCGTTAATTTCATGCCACTTTCCCTCTGTCCCCTCCACCCCTTTTTAATGCGTGTGTAACTGAGAAATGGTAAGATGTTTCTGGATACAGGGATGTACTAGAAAATAGTATCTTAAAGGAATAAGTTATTGATATGAAATAGTTGGTTGCCTTTTAAAAGGTAAGGTGGATTATAAACCAAGCCAAACTGATTTAAGACTTACAGGTAGATCCTTAAAATTTCTCCTAAATAGACTGTAAAAGCATTGGGTGCAGAAATAACTTGCGTACCTTAACTTCTTACAGACCATCTTGGCCATCTGTTGACTTGAATTTCTGAAGATTTTAGAATGCAATAGTGAGATATGTAAAAAAAGTATAGGTGTGTTCACTTGGATATAAAAGCTAATAAATATTCATTGGGTAGATTTTTCTGGTGTAGGATAGAATTTTGGAACAATTCATCAGTGTGAATTTCAAAACCTGCTTTTTAGCTGCCTTTCCCACCTCACAACACACACATGCATACTAAAAGTCCGGCAGTTAAGGTCCTCGCCTAACACGTAGGTTCATGTTTTTCTGCAAGATTAATTGTAGTGGATAGCTGAGTGTGTGTTTTTGTCACAGTAATAATAGTTGTAAAGTCTCACTTTCTAAATTTAAACATGAGTTTATATCAACACTGAGCAGAAATTTTGTATGGAATGGAAGAATTGGTGCTATCTTGCTTCGACTGTGTAATAATTATGGCTGTTGAATTTGGTAATTAATTTTCTCCATTACAGTTTCCAAAAATTCGCTTACTTTCTACATCTAGATGCTCTTTCCTCTTGTTATTGGGGTAGAGGAAAAACAACGTTTAACTCTTTTTGGTCTGTCTCATTTTTCAGTTGAATTTTCATATATATTTTCCAGTGTAGGAATAAAGTGTTTAATACATTTTTCCTCTTGGGTTAGGTTTATTAGTATTCTTGGTGTTCTTTATGCTCTGAGGAAAACGAGACAAACAGTTTTAGACAAATTGTTGTTTAACATCTGTATCTGATACAAAACATTTAAAATTGCTAATGCTCTGTCTCATAAATATGCACATTTGTAATTGGATGAATCATTTCAAAGTGGTGTTAACTCCACGACAGATATCTTGGTACCATATTTTAATTTTATTTTTTTCTTAAATTTCTATTGATATTGAGAAATCAAGTGAAGAATTTTATTTTTTTTTGTCTAGTAATGTTATTTTGTAGAAGGTCGTTGTTTTGTATGTAGCAGATAGTTTTCTGGGATAATTACTAATATTCAGTAGGAATTTAAACTTTTGAGTGTGTGTTTAGTGTTTTTTTTTTCCCTTTTCAATTTCTGAAAAAACCCTGCCAATTGCCTACCTTCCTAGTTCCATTTAAGAGACTGGAAGAAGGAAGCTGGGATTTTATTTGTTCGCTGTGAAATATACCGAGTTTAGATGCTGTGAGAGAGAATAGCAGAATCCCCAGATTTTACACCATCTACAGCACTTTTTCTGCAGCGCAGTGAACATTAACTTGGAATCCATTCTTGAGCTGGCTGCCCGCAGGTTGTTTCTGCGCAGAATCCCAGTAAAGGAAATGGAGATTGAGAGAGAGGTGAAGATGTTCAGTTTTGAATTGTAACGCTGACATGTTAGCTTCTCTTGATTAAAGCTCACCTTGTGAAACATTGGGTTTTTTGTTAAGCCCCATTTTAAAGGGGAGACAGTAGGTGTACTTCTCAGCCAGGCTTGATGATGAGCTAAATTGTATTTTAGGTGTGCAAACACAGTGTATTCTCTGAACTCTAACCCATGGCTCCCTGTTCCAGATCCAGCAGTGGCAGATGTAGTTAAAGAGGTTCTTCCTCCTCTTTGTTGAGGGGCACTGTTCCTCAGGTGTGCCAATTATCAAAGGTACATGAAGCCACACTTCTTAAGAAGAACATGATAATAAATATTATATTTAAAACTGTGTGATATGTGCGTTCTTTTAGACACATCATTTCACAAATCGGCTTCAGCGTGTCTCCAGAGCTGAAGCAGTGTGCTCCTCCAGTAAAAGCCACGGAAGGGTGGCAAGAAGCAGGGTGGAGCCTCATAAATAAAAGCGAGTGCAAGCGGAATTGTAACGTGTAGCTGCAGACTTTCTCTTGTACAGACTAGTCGCACAGGATTTACAAGCGTTATTTCTGCCACACTTACGGCTTTGTTATTGGAGGAAGGAGTTCTCCAGTAAGGAACTGTGAATGCAAAGGACTGAGGAAAATATTTTAAATGAGAATAAAAAAGAATAACAATTGTTTCTGAGGGACTGGTCATTAAATGCTGCCTTTCAAATTTTTCTTATAAATTTAGTTAGGTTTGTACTACTTCTTGATTATCCTTATGCTTGTCTACTCCCTGCAAAGGTAATGGACCTAAGCAAGCTGCTGTGACAAGTCTGGCTAAAAGTCACTGTAAGCAATATCCTCATAGACAGATGGATGATGAGGACTTGGGGAAAAAAAGCAATTCTCTCCTGCCTTCATCACATATTAGTCTGTCCCACTGTCAGGAGAGAGCTTTGCTCTGTAACTTGGGACTGAATGCAGTTTGCAATTTCCATTTTTTTCTAGCTCACGGCTAGAGGAAACACGCCTGTCCACCATTCCTCTCTCCGCTGGTGTCCGCTCACAAATTTTCCTATTAAAAGGCCATCTGGGCTCAAGTTGTGTGGATGTCTGTGCTAGAAACAGCACTCTCCTACTCTGTTTTCCTGTATCTACGGAAAATGACGTTTCTGGGATGGGTCAGCTCTTCTGCACAAGTGCAGACCAAGATTACTGTTGGTTTGTTGACACGGTAGAGAAAAGTTTGCACTGTATGACTATTCCTGGCTGCTAGGATAACCTTTTCAGCTGCAAAGTTTGGACAACATTTCTTGAAATTCCTTTCAGCCCTATCTTGTGATATTTTTGTTTGTTGGTTTGTTCTACCTTTTTTTTTTTCTTTTATTTTGAGGTAGGAAATGAGAGACACGTATGTCAGTTTTAAAAACATAGTATTTTAACAGAGCCTTTGGTAGCCTCTGAGAAGGGAGCAATCAGTCATTGCCCTAATTTGCTTTTGGTTGGTGTATATACCATTGCAAGCAAAGGAGCGAGTACCTCAAAACCTGCCAGCTTGTTCTGTTAGGCCAAACTATATCTGATTAGAAAGCAGGTTATGGTTTACCTGTCTAAAGATCTCTTACTCTCTCCAAAAGTTTATGGTTACTAGAGAGGAACTAAACCAAAGCAAATTCTTCCCCTTTTCCTCCCCTCTAAAAGAGCTAAAGAGAAAAATGGTTGGGCTGGGGAGGGGAGGGGGAGGTCTGTGGAGCAAAGAGCTAAATGGAAAACCTGAGTGATGGTGACGTGCTATTCTGCATGTGAGATAATGGACGTATCTCTCCTTGCGTATTACGGTGGCATGTCCCAGAATAAGACACAGAAGTTCATAATCCAAGTTATCAGAAGCAAATGTTTCTTTGCTCCTGGAAAGGAGTATCAAGAAGGTTTATAATTATCCTCAAAATCTGTATAATGGTGGGTGTCAAGAAGGTGGGGTCAGGCTCTTCTTAGTGGTGCCCAGTGACAGGACAAGGGGCAATGGACACAAACTGGAACACAGGAAATTCCATCTCAACATGAGGAAAAACTTCTTTACTTTGAGGGTGGCGTCTCCTTCTCTGGAGACATTCAAAACCCACCTGGACGCCTTCCTGTCCAGACTGCTCTGGGTGACCCTGCTCCGGCAGGGTGGTTGGATGAGATGGTCTCCAGCGGTCCCTTCCAATCCCTACAATTCTGTGATAAGGAAAAGGGCTTTTGGTGCCGTGCTTACATTGGGAGTCAGGTTCTCGCTCTGCTTTTTGCTCACAGTGTGTTTTTTCTGCTCCTTGGCTGGCTGACCCTGGGATGGAACCAGTGGTGGAGCTCTGCTGGGCCATCACGAGCACAGACCAGCGTGCTGTGATTTTGCTTCTTTAAACGAGATCTTCTCTTAAGCTGATCCTCAGTGATTATAATAACTAGTTTGCTCCCTTGACAAAATAGGATTATGGCACAGAGATCAGGTTGTATTAAAGAAGTTGATCTCTTTCTGTTTGCAGAAACTCTAGTCTTGGAAAACTGAATTGTTTCCTATATTTTTCCTGTGATCTTTCCTGGGTGAAAGTATTTGTCTTAATAATGTATGTCACCTCACATTAATTCTGTCTGAGGACTGTAATCTGTAAAGTCACAAAAACATTACTTATAAAATCAAGATATTTATATAAGAGTCTTTTTTACAATATAAGGGCAATACTGATTCTTCCTCAGAACTCTTCAGCGATGTTACCGTTACGGTGAAGTGCTGGAAGCGAAAGGGTTTCAGTCACTGATTACATACAAAATGAAGTACAAGCAACACATTGACTATTGTCCCAGCCATTTTTTAGTCCAGTCCAGACAGAACATCTGTCGTGAGCAAGACTGTAGCGTAATTTTCACATTTTGTGCGATCTTTGAATTTGTTTCTAGGATTTAATATCGCCAACGTGCATACCAGTATTAACGATAAAATTGAAGTTACTGAAATTCTTGCAGTCTAAAACATGGAATGTGTTTATCAGATGGTGTGAACTTTTCACTGTTACCTTCGCTTGGATTGTGGCTTTTTACCCCATGACTTACTCAGAACCTTGTTTCTTTGGCCAAGCAATAACTTGGCACCCAGTGACTCCTTGCCTCTCCGTGAGTGGTAAGTTAGCATAGCGCAGAAGTTGCAGTCTTGCTAGTGTTTGTGATTTTGCTACAGATTGAGCAATGTTGTGTATTAATAGTTTGTATATCCATGGCAGCAGCTAAGGTTTTTGATTGAAGACCTCAACTTTCTTAAAAATAGTAAATTTCTAGCCTTCCGGGTTGCAGAAAAGTTTGAAAACATGCACTGAACATGTACAAAAGACATAGTATCTAGAGACAAATACACATAATTCATTGTATTTAAAAAAACCTCATGAATTGTGGAGACGGACCCATGACCTTTGGACATTTGTGGCTGACCGCGCTGGCGCGGGGGCGTCTTAACCTTTCTGCTGGCTTTCACAGGCATGCCATTTCTACTGAGTTAGAGATCTGCGTGGTTTTGGTTACAAAAGCTTTTCCACTGCGATGAGCTTTCCTTTTGGTCTGGTTTAAGCTTGCTTATGTTCATTTATGGCATAAACATACTCGTTTCCTCCTCGTCTTAAAATCCCTTTTTGAAATATCCTTAAAAACTTCCTTTTTTTTTAATTTTTGCTTCTCTTTTAGCCGTTACCAAATACGGTTCTGTGCTTAAGTCCCGTGGTGTTTGTCTTAAGTGTTTAGTTGTGATTTATTATTCTTTTTAAATGCACTACTGCAGAGTTGAGGTCTAAAATTTTCCTCCTTGGAACTCTGTTAGGAGCTGGGTGAGAGTTGGCAGCGTTGTTGGACTGCAAGCAGTTTAAAAACACGGGTTTCATGTTGCAGTCTCTGTAACCTAGACTTCCATGGGACTCTCTGTCACTATTAATGTTTGCACTTGTCAAACGGAACAAAACAGAATAGGAGAGGAGGCTGTAAGCACCTAAAAAAGTAGGTCAATGGGCCAGCAGGTTATTTGGCCAGAAAAGAGCAAGTGGCTTCATTGAATCATGCTGTAATTGTTTTTCTCCTGTTGGCAGATTGTTCTGCTGGACTTTAACTGCCTATGTTAATATTTGCATCTGTATTTTACTGCTTAAGAGCCTCTGCTAGGTGCAGGGGAAGCAGAAACTTAACTTTTCTAGTCAAATAAGAGAAAATTCTGGTGTTTTCCATAAAATCCATTCATGAATTTAGGAGTAACATCAGCTTAGTTTTTAGATCCCAGCCTCCTTTTTAGAGTTTAATAGGCTTTAAATTAAAGTTTCTGGAAGTAATACGTGTACATTGTATAGTGAATACGTTTTATTTTAAGAACAGTAAGCAAGGCAGAGAGAAATGGGATAAAGACAGGAGAAAAACCGATTTCATGTAACTTAAAAATGTAGAAAATAGCATGGTTCAAGGGAACAAACTGTATAAATGAAAAGTAATGCTATAAAGAGACTGGAAGCTGGTGATCACTTATACCGGTGCTGATTTTTTTTATGGAAAAAGTGCATTTGTGAGGTAGGTTTGGAATACATCCTTGAAAGTGTTTTTGAAGTGGGTTTTGAAAGAAGGGGTTAATGACTGTGTCTGAGGGAGCAGCAATAATGTAGCTGGGCAACTTTGGTACTTGCCAGCAGCAGCATTTTACACATTCTGGAGTCCTGAAAGTGGCAATTTTGGAGACTGTGAGAGGAAAAGACGTGGAGGCCCAAATAGGAGTTTCAGTAGAAAAGGTGTTGAATAATGGTATAAAGATATACTTTGAAGGTAGCAAGTGGACGTGAAGATGTAGATGGCGTGGGAGATACCGAACTCAAAAGTAAAAATGGCATCAAGATTAACGATTGGCATAAAGTGATAGCTTAAAGCAGAATGAAATTGTTTCAGAATATCCATTTTATGAAGAGCTTTAAAGCAAGGTGAATTCAGATAGTGAAATACTTGGGGTATTTTTAGTAAGCAGAGTATTACATTTATAAATTACTCTTGTTGGAATGATTACTTCTGTTTTATTAAAAAAATAAGTGATCGTTGTAAAACTCCTTGATTATAAAATTCTCTTTTTTTATATTTTTACAGTTCAGAATTTAATGCTTCTCTGCAGAAGAGGATACATCTGACTCCACGTTGCTCTTCAAAGGAAACAAGTTTCATCACTAAACCTCACACTTCAACAAGTCCCAAAGTGTAAAAGGTAAAATTGTACTCTTAATGATAATTAATAAGGTTCCTGTGGCTTTCAGTCTTCGATGCTGAAGGGCTGAGTAGCAGTGTTAAGTAGTGTCTTTTTGTTCTCCAGAACATGAGGGAATCTGATTCTTAGAAATAGACATAGTCCTTGATTTCTTGTAGTGTTTGCTTTAAACTTGAGTGGTTTCATTGGCGTTATCTCTGCAGTCTTGCCCATTGGCATGTGTAAGTGCTGAAAATGCTTAACGTATTGCAAATTTGGATGCAAAGACAGAAGGGTCAGACCTTGAAGAGAAAGAAACAAATGCACTACAGGTGCGTTTCCTGTAGTCTTTAAGTTCTTCTAACTATTTGTCTTGGATACCAAATCTAAGTTGCTAGTTCTGACGTAGGACCTGTATACTGTAACAAGTGATTGATTTTGCTGAAATCTAGAAATTGTGTGCTTTGTTAAAGTGAAAATACCCATTCTTAAATCCTGATTCTGCATCGTGAAGGTGTCAGTTGTGTCACCGGTGAAAGGTTTTTGTATTTATCTGTACATGTATTTTTCTTTTGCAGATTAATGGAACAATGTATCTTTTTTTCTACAGAATTTCATATTACTCTTGATCCCTATAATGTTAGGTACCAAATTAAATTAAAAATCTAAAAAGGGCTAAAAATGTAATTAGTATATCCCTGTATTAGTGCATACTATGTAAGCTAAACAAAAACAGGTTTCTAATTGGTGTCTTGATTTAAAACCTAATTCCATGCCAGTGGTGGTAGTTTGTTTTTACTGCTGTAAAGAGTAAACATAGTCTGTAAACTATATAAACAGTAAACATAGACAGCAACCTGTCTATTGCTTGCTTTTGACAAAAATTTGACCAAACACTTCTCAGTTTACTTTCCTCCTGCCATTTCTGTCTGGTTTTCAAATAGCGTAACTCTGTTTCATTATAAAACCTGGCCAACTAATTTGGGAATTTTAATTTGTCGGTATGGCCAGTGCAACTGTTATTTTAAAGAACTGGAGTGAAGGAATGGTTTGCTTCCCGTGTCTCTTCAGGGCACTGAGTTTTGGAGAATAAAGGCGGGATGAAGTTGGGCCTCATTAACTGAAGAAGTGGGTACGGGGGCTCGTGGGGATCTTAGGGGAAGCTGCCTGCACACCTTGTGATCCTCCTTGAAAGAGACTGTGCTGCAGCACGGCTCTCCCAGCTCCGTCCCTGCTGCCCTCAACTTATGAAACTTTGTGGGGAAAAAAAACCCGTCTTGTGAAGCAAACCTGCATACTGTGAGAGAATTCTCCTGAGAATTCGCTGGAAACATAAGCTTTTTTCCTCAGTTTCCCCACGTATTAAAAAACTGGGATACAATTTTCCTGGAACATTTTGCAGGCCGTCTGGATCATGAAGTTGCAGCTGCCATTCCTCTTGTGGTATTAACACTGCTGGTTCCACTGAATTTGGCACTTTCAGAAACAAACAGATCCTTCCTTCTCAGAAACCATGAGTCACTACAGTGACTAAACCCAGCTCCTTTGAAATAAATGCAATGCATTTTTACTACTAAGTTTATAACATAGTAGAAATTCCCAAAGATGTGCAAGTTCAGCTCATATAAAATTCCTTGCATCATGCAGTTGTTCCTTAATGACTGACAATGTCACAGTCCTGCTACTCCCTTTGAGCGGCCTCTGACATCTGACTTTTCTATATCAAGGAGAAAGGTTTAATTGGATTGGTTCATGTCTTCACAAACATTACAGCCTTTCCATATGGTCATGTAATTTTTGGGTTCTAAAGTTGGTTCTAAAAGTTGGTTCTTGTTGAATTAAATACTTATTTTAATTTTATATTTCTTCTCTCTCTATTACTATTTGATTCACATTCTTTATTCAAAATCATGTGGACACATGAAAAATGAAAACTTCCTACTGAACCATTGTAGAGAATAAGTGACTGCTTTAAGAAATGGCCAGATTAACTGTAACTTTCTCACAGTATGGAGAACGCATTCTAATAGGTATCTTATGAATAATTTTTTACGTATCTGTTATAACAACGTGCTCGAGAAAAAAATCTAGTAAGAAATAAATAATAGCTGTAAAATACTGTATCCCAAATCCTTTTTGTTTGCATAGTTTCTAAATAGAACTTATTACTACTGAGGAGTGTATTTTACATCTGTTCAACCTTCAAAATTATGAGAGTCTTTTAAGTAAAAGTTAAAATAGAAAAGAAAAGCTGTATCTGAATTCAGAGTCGGAAAAAAGTTTGTATTGGTTTAGTCCAGACTTATTTATGATGAAATCTAATAAAACAATGTTCTCGTGAACTCTCTGGCGTGTAAAATGAGATACTAAAGTCCAGGTTGTGGTGGTAATGGAGACGGCATCAGAGAAGGTAGGAGGGCAGAGCAGAAGGTTGGAAGAGAGGGGGAGATTTAGGCAGCTTATAGAGCAAACAAAACTTCACTGGGCTCTGTGAAGAGCATGCTTGTTCCTCCAGTGTCACATTTTGATGGCTTTTCTTCTCTTACAGGCAAACGTACAAATGTCTACCACAAGACTAAAGTGTGATATGTTATGTTTTTTACCATAAGCACCCATAAAATGAGCTCCATTGCAGACAGGTATGTTAACAGACACTAAGAGTTTTGGGAGAATTACTGTTCAATGCTTTCTCTAATGATCTTTTCTTATAGTTAATATATAGAGAATATTAATTTATGCAATAAATAAGAGGAGTGAGTTTTTGTCTTTTTTTTTTTTCTACAAAGTTATTTTAGTAGTCGTTAGACGGGTTGCTTTGTAGTCATTGGAAATAATGACTTCTATTGTTTGAGATGAGTCTTAAAATGTATTGCTTGTTTTCAGCCACGGAACAGCATCTGTGCAATTTGAGTTGATTTTTAATGTTTACTTCAGGTTTTTTTTTTTTTGAGTACTTCAGTATTTAATTAAGGAAAACAAAAACATTTAAACAACTAGTGATGTTGCAGATGATAGTAAAGTGACCTGCTAACCTATTTCAGGGGTAAAGTAATAGCTGAGACATGGTTTCTGCTTGATTCCTTGAGCTGGACTTTCTTAGCAGCTTAGGTGAACGTCTGTCCTCGATATTCTGTGTGTTGCCATTTTTGAGACTTCAGGAAATGAAACTTGCATCAAATTTACAGAAAGTTAAATCTGTTCTAAATAAATAACAATAAAAGGAAAGGGTAAAATTTGCCTGGGTTCTCAGTTCTTTTAGTGAGGTTTTGTGGCATTTCATTGAAACTTCAGCCTTTTGAATATACAAATTCCTTTTAATTGCTTTATGTTTATGTAGTAAAGTACAAAATAATTACTTCCTAACATCACTACTTACCATAATGTACGATGGCTTGATGATGTTCGCTTGCGTTACGGGAAGGAAACATTAAGATAAAAAAATTAAGGGTGGATGCACAGTCAGTGTGGACACCGCTAAATAGACTGAAAGCAAACACAAGTTAGAGAAATAAAATGTGAAAATCTATTACACAGCACTTCTGGAAAACTGAAGAACAGTTTTGACTTGACTTCTAAAACAAAAGGAAATGAACCAGAAGTGTTGTATGAAGCATTGTGAGGCATCTTCAAAGGAAAACGTGTTTTTATGTTGATAATTTAACACCTCTTTAGCCTCAATGGACAGTTGTGAATTGAGGGAAATTTATGTGATACTTGTTAGGAAGCAAACATAATGAATAATTATTGTTACTGTTTAATGTTGATATTAATTGTATATTTATAAAATTACGTACATAGATGAAGTATGGCATATTCCTCAGCATATGCCAGTAATGATACTTCAGTATTTAGGAAAAATGTGCTTTCTTACTATTAATATTTCCAGTAATTACAATAGAAGTTGCCAATAAGTAAAAATATTTGTCCTCTTTTATGTTTTCAAAAGGGTAAGGTAATCCAAATAATCAAGAAGCTAGAAAAATAAAATTACATAGTGTTCAATTAAGTGAATATAGAAATAGTCTGACAGTCCTTTGAGTTGTGTCAGAAATGTAAGGTTTTTTTGCTTTCTGTTTCGTAAGTCTGTTGCAGGAAAAACTTAGAGCAGACGTAGCTTCAGGTAATTGATGATGGTCTTTGCAAGACATCACAGTAAAACAATGCTTTGGTTTCTTGATGTAATGGAGATAATGAATAATTTTTTTTTCCTTTGTTGTGGTCGGACTGTACAAGAGAGAAATTTTACACTCTAACATTTGTTTCTTTCAGAAATGATGGAAGCATTTTTGATGGGCTGGTGGAAGAAGATGACAAAGATAAAGCAAAAAGGTAAGTGTTAAAGTTATTTAAAACTAAGAAATGTCCTATACTTGTACACTTGGACATACCAGGGTGATTTCTGAACAATAAAAATGTGACTCTTTAATAAACAACCATATTATTCAACAGCATTTCTTTTGCTGTCATTGTGCAGCTTATTGTAAGAAGGTGTCATAGTTGTTATAAAACATTTCCTGTTTTGTTTTTCAGAGTGTCTAGAAACAAGTCTGAAAAGAAACGTCGAGATCAGTTTAATGTACTTATCAAAGAGCTGGGTTCCATGCTTCCAGGTAATGCTCGGAAGATGGATAAATCCACTGTACTGCAGAAGAGCATTGACTTTTTACGGAAGCACAAAGGTAATTTTTTGTAATAATAAAAAAAAAATGTAAATTCTTAGTTATTTTAATGATATTCTCTTAGTACATAAAACATTGACAATTTTGCAGCTCCTTCAAGTTAATTGTCAAAAAATATCCCCAAAGAAAGATATTCCTAAGATCCTAATTTAGGTTGCAGAGATACAACCATGTTTTTGCTAATATTTTGCAACGGACAGTACTAATGTTTTTTTGTCCCATAGTTGTCAAAGAAGCCTGTTCCATAAAGAGAAGCATTTAATTTTGAAATAACCTTCAAGTTTTTTGTTGTGGACGGACGGAGACCTTTGGAATATAGTGGCTTCGTAAGACACAAGTTGTCAAAGTTTTGCTTCACAGGAAAACTCTGCTGATCCATTTCAGTGGAAGTATTTATTTTGATATTTAGATAAGACTGATCTGAACAGTTGGTTTGTCTTTCCAAGTTCCACAGGCAGCAAGATAAATCGCTGAAAGAGCTAGTCCGGGGGAACTTCATGCTCCCTCTCTTCACGTCATGTATCTACACAACTGGCTGCTTTCACAAAGGGCCTTGCAGTCTCCAGCAAGCAGTATTGGGGTAGGGTGTTTGAAGAGAGAGGGTGGCATGCAGTGGGCATACAGACCAGTAGCACGGGCATTTTCTTTTTTCGTTTTAGATGGAAAAAAAACCCCCAGAAAATCCATAAGTACTTTTAGCTGGACTTTCTAATTTCCAAGACATATCCACTGATGTATAAGCCAATGAGTCTGTGGTTGGTGTTTTGTAAACCATTATGTGAAATGTCAAAATGATGAGTGTCTTTGAACATCCTTGAATTGTTTTATTTCTCTGGTTGTTTGTGTCAGCTGATGGTGGGATATACCCAGATATATTGTACTGAAGTTCATTACAGGTCGTTATTTCTGTCATGAGACAATTCTTCTACCAAGTGTACACTTATTTGTGGCTGTTTGATTTTCTGTATATAAAAAATCCCTGTTCTTGCTCCTACACTTGTTCTTAATATGGCACCTTGTGGTTCACACTGCCAAAAACAAGATTAAAAATTCAAGAAAATGAGCTCCTTCAGTAATTAACCTATTTCCCTGACTAATTTCTGACCATGCATACTAACTAGAAATCAGTAGGGACAAAAAAGGCAGCTATTAGGTTATAGAATAAAATAAGTAAAGCTGCTAAGTGGATGGATAGGTATGTATTTATCAACAGTATGTGTGTCAGTTTAAGGTATGTTAAGGTACGATACATATTTTTCCATGCCCTAGCGCATCTCTTCCATTTGTGTTATGGTTCAAGTAGCACCAGATGTGTACTCAATACTGCTGTTAAAAGGTAAACATAGCAATTAAAATGGAAAGGGAGGGGGAGTCATTTGTGCGAGAATTCATACGTTTGGGGTTTTTTTGCCAATTAAATATTGATTATGCTGTTTTAATTCTCTGAGGCATGCTCCTCTCATAACAAAAAGAAAAACAGTATGAAGGCTCCTTTTCTGTAAAAGTCAGTTCTGTAGAGTCTAAGGCCTTTGTGAAAATTGATTCTGTTTCAAAATCACTTTATCTTGTATTGATGATTCCTATCATTAAATAGAGTGTAGAATGAACACGTCAGCTGACCAGCAGCACCAGTCATAATTTTTTCTTCTAAGTGGTTCCTGAGATTATTTTTAAATTTTTGTTTTTTAATTTTTTAGGATAAAGGGGAATAAAGCAGCCCTGGAGATGGGTGGCTTTTAGGGCATGACGCTTTTGTCCTTCACCTGGTGGGACAGAATTGCAGCTTTGGGTGACTGCACATATCATATTAAGGTCTCTAAAGCTCTGGCTGCCAGTGCTTTGTAGCATTGCTCTGCACTGGTTTACATTAAAATGTTCTGGACAAAATGTTGGCAAAGGTCAGAAGCGTGCTTTGCCTCCTGAGGTGCTTGGATCTGTTTGTTACAATAAAGCAGAGAGTGACCCTAGCAATAAATGAATTGTCCAGCGCTGATTAGCCACTTTATTGTTGAAAATCCTACTGTGTTCAGCCACCGGGTTTTGATTAACTGTCTTGCTTCTGGTTCTTTCTGGACCATTTCCACATTGGCCAGGCTTGGTACTCTGGCGGCAGCTCCAGATGAACTATCTGAGCTGGTTATTGGCCAGCGTGGGCTCTGTTTCTCACTGGGGAAAACCAGCAAGCTAAGCACACTGGAATTATATTACTGAGAGCTTCTCCTTGGCTGGTACTGCCTATCATCTTCCTTTGAATTTGTCAAGGAGAAATTTTTGAAAATAATGAAATACTGAAGAATTTCGCTGCTTATAATTACAACTAGTAGACCGATACAGAATCACAGAATGGTCAGGGTTGGAAGGGACCTCTGGAGATCATCTAGTCCAACCCCCTGCCAGAGCAGGGTCACCCAGAGCAGGTTGCACAGGAACGCGTCCAGGCGGGTTTTGAAGGTTTCCAGAGAAGGAGACTCCACCACCTCTCTGGGCAGCCTGTGCCAGTGCTCTGCCACCCTCAGAGTAAAGAAGTTTTTCCTCATGTTTAGATGTAACTTCCTATGTTCAAGTTTGTGCCCGTTACCTCTTGTCCTGTCACTGGGCACCCCAGCTGGCAATTTCTTTTGAGAATGCTCAGTGCTGATGCAGTGTTGCTTCAGATCCAGGAACTGAGGGCTGCATGAGTTTATGTGCAAGCTTAGTTCTGCTTCTTTGTCTGGTATCTAGCTCAGGAACATGACCTCAGAGTCATTTATCTTTGAATGCAACTCTCTGCCATAATTTTTAAGCATTTCTCAATGCTTAAAACAAGTTTTTTCCTGTTACTTTGGCTCTGTTTTCCAATATCATACTTGTTCTAATTACAGGAAATGTAAAAGAACACCCATACTTGTGGTAAGATAATTCAGAATGGTTCATTAAAGGCATGAATTTTAGGTTTTCTTTAGTATAAATCCTTTCTACTGTAGAAGCCAGACTGACTTTTCAAAAAGATACCATTTCAAAACAGGTAGCAAAAGCCTGATCAATTTATGTCTTTTGTGAGATTTGATCATTGGAAATTCTGGTTTGTCTTATTTGTTGGTATTTTTTTCCCCCTCTCCGTGCAGCACTCTGCTTCTTGCCAGTTTCTTGCATGACATTGCTGCTGTTTACTGTTCTTTTAACTAAGTCTAAAGCTCTTTCGTAAAGTTTTCCCCCTTCAGTCTGGGAAACAAAGCCCTGAACTGTTCCAGCCCTTTGCATATTTAACTCAGTTCCAGGTTTTCTCTTCTCTTTGAGCCATCTGAACTAACAAACTAGCTTACGGCCTTTGTACAGACTTGTGCTTTAGAAATCAAAAGGCCTTAGAGATGTAGAAGCATCGAATCCGCTAGGTTGGAAGGGACCTTTAAGATCAGCGAGTCCAACCATCAACCTCACGCTGCCAAAACCACCACTAAACCATGTCCTTAAGCACCATGTCTACACATCTTTTAAATACCTCCACATGGTTTGGTTCTTTGGGTTTGTCTAAATTCTTCATTTACGATGACTTGTTCAAGGTTGCTCTTATAGCTGTTACGTCTGTAATGCCGTTGTTACTCCTCAATACCGAAGTACTATGTGGTCTTGCTTCCTGTTGTTTCAGTTATCAGTTGATAAGGGAGCGTCAGCTTTCAGAACCTCGAGTTTTGCTTCACAGCCATTGTTTCTCTCACCTACGTATGGGAAGTTAATCTATATATTTCTCTCAAGTCCTACAGGATTGTCTCTTCAAAATTTGTCTCTGTGTATGAACCAGACCGTAATTCTGCACTGGAATATGTCATACAGCTCTTAACAATCTTTGGTGCAAACCTATTCGTTTCTTAATGTAACTGTATTTCTTTACAGAAAAGGGTAGGAAGAAGAGAAAAAGGACAATGACAACTTTCAGTGCAAAGGTTAAAATGACCAGGACTGGCCAAGATACTTGAGGATTAAATGTTTTAATGACCTAAATTGATCAGGAATTTTGGCTTTCCAAACTTTTGAAAAACAACACTCAATAAAACATTTTATTATAGTCTCAGAGGAAAGACTATTTTTCTATTGGCAAAATCCATTACTTAATGACATTAACTTCAGCTTTACCATGAAGTCTGGCAGGATTGTAGCACAAACTGGTGGAAGGAAAGAGAAAACAAATCTCATTATGACATAGGGGAGAAGATACTTATTTTCTTTTTAAGGAGCAACATGCATATGTAATGAATAAACAACAGAGGAGACTGGAGAACCTTCTGCTGCGTCCTGCTGTGTATATATGACTTAGTGGGAAAAGAATGGCTTTTGGAAGTATGAATCCTCATAGTGTATATATATGTTTGATTGTAGAAATTACTGCACAATCAGATGCCAGTGAGATTCGACAGGACTGGAAACCAACATTCCTTAGTAATGAAGAGTTCACACAGTTAATGTTAGAGGTATGTTATTTCTGTTTTCCTGGGAGTACAATATTTCCTCAGAAGGGAGTCATTCCACGATAAATTTTTTCAGTTTGATGTATGTATGTTTTCATGAAGATAAACAGTTAAAATTCCTGTGTGCGCAGTGTAATGCAAAACAGTTTTGATTTTAATTGAATTTTCAATGACATAAAACGTTGTAACAGAGCAAGTCCACAAATGAACATCTTCACCGTCAAATTAAAGTGGGTGTTTTAAATTATCAACATAAGGAAGGTACTAGTCAAATAAAGAATTGTTATGCATAACTTAAAATCTTAATCATAAAAAAGGCTCAACACATCCATGTAACTTGTGAGAAATAAAGTGTTTAATTTCTTTGCTTGTTACACTTTCCAAAAATGGTGTGTGAGCATTACTTTGCTAAAGAAGATTACATGAATAGTTGGATTACTACTGGAAATAAACTTTCAGAATGAGCTATCATTTTCTTGGAAATGAGGAGAAGTTATTTGTATCTTGTTAGTGAAACAATTTCTAATAATAGCTAAATGAAAAATATTACAGTAAATGAACAAGCCCTTTGTATTTTCATTCCATAATTAAAAAGATGTGAGCTTTAAAATTTCCTATTTAGAAATATAGTCCTGTCATGCCTTTGTGTTTGGTAGTGTTCAACTAAAAGATACTCCTGTTATGTTCTGTGGAAATAAGTTTGAGTTAAGTAGAAGATAAGGCAGTCAGAACTGTATCTCACAGTTTTCAAGTCTCAGTAAAATCTTGCTACAATTTTCTTTTGCTGAGATTGGGAATATTAAGATTTTAAATACTGAAATTCATTGATTTTACCACCTTTTTCACTTGTTCTTCTCTTAGTTTTTCCACCTCTTCTTGCTTTTGTCTCTGGCTCCTTTTTCTGAGTTTTCTGATGTTTAAAATTATGATGGAATTAAAAATAACAGGCAGGCAGAGTGGGAGATGGGGGAAACAGTATAGCTGTATCTGGACTGAAGTCTTGCTTCTGAAACCACTGGTTATTTAGGAACAGAACAGTATGGGAATGGTAATGCTTGTAGTGTAAAAGCAAGACTAAGAAGTTTTAGTAGTGAAAGTTATGCTCATTTTTATAATAAATGAAACTAAAATTGGTCTAAATTATTTTCCATGTTGAATATAGCTTAACATTTTTAATATGCTCTGTTTCTTTTTGTTTAACTGCCCATTATGTTTAATTTCAGGCTCTTGATGGTTTTTTTTTAGCAATTATGACAGATGGAAATATAATATATGTGTCTGAAAGTATAACTCCCTTACTTGAACATTTGCCAGTAAGTACAAATTGCTTTCTGTAACACACCAGTTTATCTATGGATGGTGTTCTGCTATGAGTACTAATTAATTGTTAGCCTTTTTGGCATTATAGAACAGATATATGCTTTGTTTTAATGCTTTTTGTTCAGCACAATTCCGTCCTGCGGGTCTGTCTCCTATATTAAACATTTCCTTTGGAAATACAGAACGCAGTTGGCACTCTGTTAGGCAGAATTATGAAGTGCCAGGCCAGCATCAGTTTCTCTTCAATATAACTGAAATAACACAGTTGACTGCAGGAGACCCTGTAGAGTTCACACCTATCACAGTTTCTACAGGAGTCCGAAGAGTATTGCTAAAGGGCTATATCCTTAGAATTTTTTTAAACTACTTCTTTACTCCGTTCTTGCCAAAGAACTCCTATAAGAAATACATTGCTGCTGGTTCTGCTTTTTAAGTTAGGTATATAATTTGGGTATTATCACACTCGCTCTTCTTTAATCTTGGTGGCATAGATCACTGGTAAATGTAACATTCTAGGGTTTTTTTTAAAGTTACCTTTGAATAATGTTTTTCTGAAGTGAGGCAAATTAGTACTCAAAAATGCAAACAACCAATGAGTGAAACAATGAATTATTTTTTAGAAGAGAGGGACAAGTTATTGTTACAGGCTAGTTGTCTTACTGTGATAAGAGTATTTTGTAAATCTTGGAGTGGCATATTTAAAAAAATGGTTCTGCAAAACACAAATTCCACTAAGGTATGCATCATATCGGCTCAAGAATTTTGAAAAATGTCAAGGTAATTGTGATTTTTTATTTTTTTTTTTAAAGTAGAATTTACCAAATTCTCAGAGGCACATTTGTCCTTTGCTTTTGGGTGTGATTTATATATTCTAAACATACGTTCTAGGATCCCTCTTTTCTGAATACTTAATCAAATGCATTTATGCATATAATCAGTTGTTCCATTTTATTTCATACATCTCTATGGTTCCCAGTTTTGTGTACATAGTTGCGGAATTGATTATAAAATTTATTCATAAAATCAAGTGCAATTAGATATAATTATTGGTAACGTAATAATCTCTATGATGTAGGGAGAGACTCTCTTTTGTTCCAAGGCATTGTTTCAATATATTGGATGCCACTGACAGGTTACAGTGCCCTAGAACAACACCCTGTAGTTTCTAATTAAAATACTCCTTTACTTGGAATTGTTGCATCCCAGGGAGGTTAATACAAGCTCCATTGAACTTTGATGTGTATGTCTATCTGCTGCATTCATTGTATTTTTCATTAAATGGTTCACAGGGTCAAAATTAAGACAGATCAAAGTGAGATTTTTTTCTTGCAAAATATTCATGTGTATTCCAGTAGGTGGCTTTGTTGAGTCAGTAACGTTTTTTCTGATCTGTGGAATTGTTTTGCGTTAAAATAGTAGGCTTTGTGACATTGTATGTCTTCTGTTATTTTAATGCTTATTAAATCTTCTTCTTTCAGTCTGATCTTGTGGATCAGAGTGTATTTAATTTTATCCCAGAGGGGGAACATTCAGAAATTTATAAAATATTGTCTTCTCATCTGCTAGAAAGTGATTCATTGACACCAGAATACTTAAAATGTAAGTATATTGCGGGTTAATCCCGGTGGGGAGCTCAGCCCCAGGCAGCTGCTCACTCATTCCCTCCAGGGGGGTGGGGAAAGAATCAGAAGGGTAAAAGTGAGAAAACTTGTGAGTTGAGATAAAGGCAGTTTAAGAGGTAAAACAAAAGCCATGCGCACCAGCAAAGCGAAATAAGGAATTAATTCAGTACTGACTGTGGGCAGGCAGGTGTTTAGCCGTCTCCAGGAAAGCCAGGGCTTCATCAGGTGTAATGGTTACTTGGGAAGACAAACCCTCTTCTCCCCATTCGTCCTTCTTTTCCCAGCTTTTATTGCTGAGCACGATGTCATATGGCATGGGATAGCCCTTAGGACAGCTGTCCCGGCTGTGTCCCCTCCCAGCTTCTCATGCACCCCCAGCCTACTCGAGCAGAAAAGGCCTTTGCACTGGGCAAGCACTGCTCAGGAATAACTAAAACATCCCTGTGTTACCAGTGCGGGTTTAGTCAAAATCCAAAGCACAGCACCGCCGCTATGAAGAAAATTCACTCTATCCTAGACGAAACCAGTCGTGTTAAAAATAATCTGATTTGTATCCCATGTGATCAGTTCTTTTCTTCCTGTGTTATTTTAGCAGAAACATACGGGTGAGCCCTGAAGAACAGAAGCGCTTCCCCCCCCCGCCCCCACCCCGAAAAAAAAGTAAAATTTTGAGCATTGGATCGCTTTTCACTCTATGACTTTCCCATGTATTGGAAATGTTCATCTTGTTTATACAGCTTCTATTTAGACAGTTGTGGGAGTTGGCAGGAATGAAAACATAGCAGCCTAATGGGTTTTGGAAGCACATGCTTTGGTAAAATTGAGTTTAGGGCAGGTGCTTCTCGAAAATAGCTCTAGTTTTCAGCGGGTTTCTGTGTCATTAGCATTCAGACCCTTCACGCACAAATTCTAAAGGAGTTCTTTTCTTTAGGTTAGTTAATATCATGCTGGTTAAAAGCAGTAGCCATGTGTAATCACAACTTTTACAGTATCTCAATAAGTATGCAGCTTAATTATTCCTGCTTTCCATTTCACGTTTCCTGCGAGCTTCATCAAGCCTTTTAATTTGTTTATTCTTTTCTCAGCAAAAAATCAACTAGAATTCTGTTGCCATATGCTGCGAGGAACAATAGATCCAAAAGAGCAACCTACCTACGAATATGTAAAATTTATAGGAAATTTCAAGTGTTTGAATAATGGTAAGTAATTTCAGGGATGTTGGAGTGCAATACTTAGGCACCTTCACAGTTAAACAGGCTTGGGACCGTTGTGCAAACCTTAATGGTGGACTGAAATCATTCAGAAGCAGAGCTTGAAGCAGTGTTATATCACTTCTATATTGTTTTAAAGAAAAAGAAGAAAAACTGCCTATCAGGTATTACATGTCTGTGCGCTTGAATGCAAAATGGGCTAATTATGCTTAATGCTTTCAATTAAAGAAAACTAGTATCTTGTAAACATTTTTCAAAAGAATGTAAGAGAAAAATTAAGCAAATGCTTTAAAATAAATAGCCTGAATTCAGTTAATTACGCATAATCCGTACTTAAGCAGGTGACTAAGTAACTTGAATATCAGTGGTACTGAGAGGACCTGCAGTGAGCTGGGAAGTAAAATCTAGGTTTCGCCCCCCTTTTCGATTCTGTGCTTTCGCTGGCAAAAATTACCACTCAGATGAGTGGATGGGCCATTACAGTTTTCCGCACTGAGTTCTTTCTCCCTTCCATTGAAGTTATTTTTATTAGTTATGTACTAGTATTATTCCTCTGTAGTACATCTCTAATCTATTTGGCCAGCCCGTGCTATTTCCTTGAGAGGCAGGTTTATTTGGTCAGCCAGAAAAATATTATCAAAACCAGCATCTTGTAAATAAACCTATATTTTTTTATGTGATACCAGTATTTTTCTCACAAAATGGGCAGAGGTTGAGTCTTAGTGCCAAATGCAGGTATGTAATACAGAAAAGACAAGAAACAGGACTGAAAAGGGTAAATATAGTGCTGGTCTTGGAAAGAGGAGGAGTTAGAAACTGTAGACCTATCGGTTGCAATTCAATATTGGTAAATATTCCACAACAAATAATTAAACTATATATGTGAGCTTCAGGAAGCTAGCAAGGAATTGAATAGCAACCATTGTGGATTTTTCAGGTAGAAACAGCATCAAATCAATTCAGTTTCCTCTACCAAAGAGTAACACACTGTGTGGGTAAGAGGACAAAAGGCAAATAAACAATGGACTCTATTAATATACTTTTGACAATTGTCATATTCTGTTCTCACAAATGTGCAAGAGAAGCACATGTTAATTGAAATAGCGGGAGAGAAACTACAGAAACTGTTTGGAAAGATTACTGATGTTCACCCTCAAAATGGAGTTTTCATGGACTACCGGATTTGATCAGTATTTTCATTAATGTTATGAATGCAGTTTTCAGTCATGAAATGATGCAGTAACACTAAAAACACGGTAAGAATTCAGCCCCACATTTAGAAAATAATTTTTTTGTGAAAAAAAACCTCAAATTGACTGAACAAATGCAAGTCACTACCTTTAGGAATAACAAACTATTTGACCATGGAAAAAGGTTACAGTCAGCGAGATAGCAGGCCTTGAGAAAAAGGAGTTACTGTGGAATGTAAACCAAACAGGACCAAATCACCATGGCCAATCACCAAATTGTGAAAATGCAAAAGTCTTTCTAAAATATAGTCTAAACCACATGAAATAATCCCTCTGCGCTTCTTAGCACCCGTATGTCCTCATCCTGGCTTTGACGCTATTTGTCAGAGGTAAAGCAGATGGAAAGAGTTCAGAGTAGAGCAATGGATGCATTCAGAATTTAAAAATCTAAGTTTTGAAGCAAGATGAACTCTGAAGAACAAAGGAGAAGGGATAAGATAAAGACTTTAAAGATATTTCTGAAGATGTATTCCAGTCATTTTTAATAGTTACCAAGAAGGATTAGAATTGTTATTTGTTTCTTAAAACTGCTTTGCCACAGATAGTATCGTGTTAACTGTAATTTTAGTTCTTTGAGAAAGTTTCTTGATAACGGTTGTGTTCCCATTACTACTGTACAACTGCCGTTCCTGTGCATATATATATGTATATATTATATGTAGCATTTTTCTTAATGCATGTTAAGTTATAAGCAAATCACATTAGATAAACATTGGGCCATTTGTCTTGTGATATTACTGCCATTTTTCCTTCATGCTTACATTGTAATCTGTGTTGACCTCATCTGTTTTCCCTCAGTTCCCAACTCGGCGCACAACGGTTTTGAAGGAACGATTCAGCGATCGCACCGGCCTTCATATGAAGACAAAGTTTGCTTTGTAGCCACAGTTAGATTAGCTACACCTCAATTTATCAAGGTATGTACAAATGAGATCACTTTTCTACATCATTTTTAAATGTACTCTGAACAGAAAACTTCAGAGAGAATGCACACATTTCAAATACGATTAATGAAAAACATAAGGCATTTTATTATGGGAAACTGAAAGTGTTTATGTTTCTTACTTAACATATAAATAGGTTAAATGTTACGCAAAGTGTCAAATACAGTTGCTATGGTGAGTGTCATTTCTAAATAATCATATCAAATAGTAATATGCAAGAAATAAATTTAGAAATCCATAGAAATATAATTTACCAAGTTTAACTTAATCGCAATGAAAGGTAACACTGAGATTCCACTTTCACTGGAAAAATTAATCATTTTAGTTGACAATTGGATGTGAATTTTATGCTGCTGCTGATCTTGCTGTAGTTTGACACAGATGCAGATCTTTTAGGGCTTAATAAAAGCTTGAATTATTTGTCAGCAAACGAGAGTCGGTTTGAGGTAATAAAAACCTTTGTGTTTCAGTACTCTTTTGTTATTCAATAACTCAGTTGTTTCAAGGGAATGTTTTGCTTAACTGCTAATGCACAGTGAAGATATCTTTACAAGTTTAGAATTGGATGTGTGTGAAATTTATAGACTTTACTAAGTATATGCCTGTTCCTCACCAAAATGAATCAAAACAAATACTCAGGATACAGTATAGGATAGTCTGCGATTGTGATTGAGATTGTATGTTTTCTACAAATATATTAATCAAGGTACAGGATAGTCTGCTATCGAACATTTGTTCTTAAAATTCAATTGTGAAGAAATGCCATGAAATGGGTGTATGGCACGTGGTTAAGCTGCTGTCTGTCACGCAGAAGTGTCTGAATATTTAAATATTCTGCATGTAAGTTGAATGCAGTAGCGTCTTAATCTGAAGGCTGGTGGTGGTATCCTCTGAAGACATGGTCTACATACTTTGCACTTTGAAAGTGTAGTAGGGAGCCTGTGCAGAACCATATAAACTTCTTCAGTTCTGTCAGGCTGAATAGGAATTGGGTCTCTCCAGCCCGCACGCCAGAGAGAGTTTGGTGTTCATTTTTCCTGAAGACATGGAAATCTTTAATCTGACGCTTTTCTTCCCGTGCGGGTCTAAATAATGTTCTTCCTGTTATGCCTCTGGTTGGTAGAGATGTTAAATATGTGATTTTTTGCTTCACGAAATACATGGGGGAAAAAAGACCAACCCGGCAGTATTTGTAAATATTTTTACCTTTTAAAGTCTGACAGTTTAGAATTTACAATAGTAAAACTTTTGCGTTTCCTACTTCTGGAAGAGAATATTTGGAGGATGAGGAACATCCATTTATGATCTTTCAGGTCTCTTGGTCTCCTGAGGGTGAAAGCCTTACAGATAATACTCTGGCCAAATTTTCATCCCTCTTTACCTGAACTTCCAAGCCCCGAGAACCTAAGGAAGCTTTCATGTTACAGAGGTTTAAAGATCCTCTCAAGGGTCTCAACTTGTGCTGTTGATCTGCGAAACGTTGGGAAGATGATTAGCATCAGCGTGAAAACTTTTAATCTGACAATGCTCGCTTATAGTCTTTTGATACCTTCTGTTATTATCGAAGCTAGCATTGACTGGACTCTAGCAAATAAGCGTTATGTCAGGAACTTTAACATCCCAGTAACTTTACTAACAGATGCGTGACGCGGCCAGTAATGAGATGTGTATTTTAGTACTGGATCGCCTTATTTAAGGTAGAACCTGCCTGCTCATCTGCCACTTTTTCTCTTTATTTCAGATGGTATATGGTTCTGGTTTTTTTTTTTTTTTACATAGAATATAATTTCTCAAGGATATACAGTGCTTTTGCAGAAAGACATAGTATTCAGGAGAATAATCTCTGAAAGTTCACATTTTTATTTTCTGCATATGACCCCACCACTTTTGTAACAAAATGTACCACAAATTTTGCTCCCCAATGAAGGGATTTGGTTCTATACATTCTTTAAAACATTTGTCTTGCATTTTGGCTGGTAAATGATTGAATCCTATCAAGAAAGCAGGATTAATCCAGCCAAAAGGATTCTACCAGAATACTTTTTGTTACAAATGAAAGTCCTGTCTTTTCTAGATGTGTTGACAACATCAACAAGATGCCTTGTTGAACAAAATAGCTTCTACCCAGGGGTTTTTTACAGTGGAATATCTGTAAATCATTAATATAAATGCACTGAGTAATCAGATACTAACCTGCTGCCAGCTCCTCTCTAACAACGGTGGTTTGACTGTGATTTTACTGCGTGCACTTATTTTTCCTTTTGTTTCAACTTGTGCCAAAATAATGTTAAAAGAAACGACAAATCAAAACTATATCTCAAGGATATAGGCTTGCTCTGTCATTTCTTTGCTATGAGTGGTGCTTTAGTAAATGCTGTAATCTTAGGAAAGTGGATGACCTTTGGCTTTTAGGTGTAGTTTCACTTTTGAAGGTTAAGTTTTGCGATCTGGAAGTCACACCAAGAGTCGCGAACTTGTGCCCAGAGTGATTTTTTTCATTACCTCCATCATATAACTCACTTTCTGGTCATTGTCTTGAGATTTTACACCAGTGAATGTGAGGAAAAAACATTGCCTAGAGTGGTTGACTTTTTTCTTTCACAGAAAGAAAACTTAGAAATATCTATTTAAAGAAATGCAAAATACCCATTTAAACTCTTTGTATTATAACCTGAAAGAATGAAAAGGAAGGTGGCCCCTTTGTAGGAACAAGAGTTCGTCTTCTACTGTATTTTTCCACAGGGCTATTTTAGTTATAGATGTTTGCAGAACAGCAGTGTACTCGTCTGTCCACATCTGTCGTGAATGTCGTCCTCTGTCAGCGCAGCAGCGGGTTCCATACTCTAGCCTTTAGGACATTTTTGTTGTGTCTGATCATCACTAGATTCTACTGTGTTCCTGGCAACGGGAACACCACTGCAAGCTCCTAGAAGTGTGGCAAAGGTGCGCAGGTGTCCAAAAAAGAACGATTTACTGATCTCTAATTTTATTGTAGTTCTTTGAGGGGTGTATTTGTATGTAGGCATGTATTCCATCATCCATCTTTCTTCCTGTAAGGCAGTACGAGTGGAGTTTGCAAAAGAACCTTGGCTTGGGGTATCTATCTTCGTTACTGTCTCAGCAGGAGACACAGTCCTTGGAGGGGCATCTTTGCCACTCTGGGAGGGGACAACAGAAATCGACTGACATGCACTGATTGCGCATATGCCTGAGTGGAGTACGTTTAAAACGATGTACAGAATACCGTGAGGATTTGTTGTAATAGTGGAAATACCATCATTTCTCTTACCGTTCCTGAGTTCTAAACGTAACAAGAGTGTCTTATTTGTAGTACATGCCTGTGCCCTCAAAGCAAAGTGATTTAGAGTACTCTGTACTCACTAAAAGGAAGAATCCTATTCCTAAAGTCAAAGTAATGTAACCATCTTGCTAAAGTTTTTTACCCATTATAAGCATATACTGTAATCAGAGTGTCTGGTGGGAGTGTTTAATCTCTTCTTTTGCTTGTTGCATGTTAAAAGCATAACTGCAGCAACTATGGATTTCTGCTTGTACTACTGTGTTTGTAGATACTGAGCTTGAGTTTAATCTCATGCTGGGGCTGTTCCGTTTAAATCAACTGAGTGTCAGCCTGGCACAGCTGAGATTAGATTCTGCCTCAGTACTATGCATCTAAACAAACAAAAACAACCAAGCTGTCTAAAACTGACATTTTAACTATTGTGGAGTTACCTACTAACTTGAGGTAAGTATGAATTTTGAAAGAGCTTATGAATTAGACTAGAGCAGTTTTGAGAGAGATTTTTATTTTTTTACTTTTTAGGAAATGTGCACTGTTGAAGAACCCAATGAAGAGTTCACATCTAGACATAGCTTAGAATGGAAGTTCCTATTCTTGGATCACAGGTGCAATTCCTTCTATGTATAGCAGCAATAGTAGCCGAATCGCAGTGGTGACTGTAATATTTAGAGTTCACTAATCAGCATTAAGTACGCATAGCTTGTGTTGGGTTTAATTTTTAATTTTTTTCAGAGCCACATACTGCAAACAAGAAAAGTTATATAATGAAACAATTTTTGGTTGGGTTTTTTGTGTGTGAAAATAAAATGACATTAATTTTTGTATTAATTAGGGCACCTCCGATAATAGGTTATCTTCCATTTGAAGTTTTGGGAACATCCGGCTATGATTATTATCATGTGGATGATCTAGATAATCTCGCAAAATGTCACGAGCATTGTGAGTACGACTAAGCTGCTACAATGAAACGGGTTTGCTTTATAGATGTCAGTTTAAAGTCTGTTAAATTGTACAAATGTTGGAGTGAAATTTAGTGATGTATTTGAGTGAAGTGTCTTTACTCCATTCACTTGACGTTCTTGCACTGCTGATCTTCATCATTTTTCTTTTGATACAGAACTAGAAAACAGATTTAACTCTATCTTATAATTTGGAGTTTTCTTTGTGGTAAATTGGAATGCACAGCACTATGGCTAATACTTCTCCAGTTCTTCTAAGAGCATTTTAAAGGCTCTGTGATGTTTAATAAATGCAAAAATTTTTTACACGTGTAATAGAATAAGCTTTCTGTTTAGCCATGGTTTTCTTCATAGAGCTGTATTTAAATTTTTTCTACATAAATTTATCACAATATGTCAAAAATCCCAGAAAAATAGAAGTTTCAATTCTGCAAGTTCTGTGAAAAGTGCGGTGTAAATTTTTTTGGAAGAAAGCTACAGTTTTAAACCTGTTCTTAGTCATTGTCATAATACTGGACTTGGATATGGTTTTCGACCATATGAAGCTAGAAAATAATGTTTATTATGTAATTGCAATATTTACAGACTGGAAAGACAATAAACTTTATTCTTCACTTTTATAGTGATGCAGTACGGGAAAGGGAAGTCATGTTACTACAGATTCCTTACAAAGGGACAGCAATGGATTTGGCTGCAAACACATTACTATATCACGTATCACCAGTGGAATTCCAGGCCAGAGTTTATTGTCTGTACGCACACTGTTGTAAGGTAAGTTATCTTTTAGAAATCTGTATTAGAGAAATTCTAACGGCATGGGAGCTGTATTGCTGGTATTTTTGGAGGTAGAGAAATCATAGCAGTTTAAAGAGTGATTGGAAGACTTCCTGGGATACTTTGTAAGCAAGGTACCTCTGAGGAGTTTGGTTTTGAGGTATGTTTTCTAAATCATCCAAGAATATAGTAGTCATATTTGGTTTGTTCTTCTAGTTATGCAGAAGTTAGAGCAGAAAGACGACGAGAACTTGGTATTGAGGAGTCTCTTCCAGAGATAACAGCAGATAAAGTGAGTGTCTAATATAATTTTATTTTACCTCTTCTTTCTTTCATACTAAAACGAATATGTAAGCACATACACAGCAGCAAGAAGTGTTTTGTCCTGTTACAGATAAAATAATTATTTTGACCTCTAAATAATATAGCTATGTAAAATGATCCAAGAAATCTTGGAAGGGTGTTTGTTTAACTGTATTCTGCCCTGAACGCTTACCCTCCTCTTTCTATGAGTTCATGCGCATGTAGTTATAACATGGCAACATCCATAAGTCCTTATTGATCTGATTCCCGCAGAGTTTGATTCATAAATGTTCTTCCTTACTGGAAGCACCCATAATCTGCAAAACCAAGGTCGACACACAAATATGGCTTAAAGGAATTCACAAGAGGAAAGTGGGGGCTGGTCCATTGTGTGACTCTGTCCCACTTCTTTGAAGTATACAAAATTCATTTTGAGTTCACGTCCTTGGAAGCTCAGTGAGTCTTAGATAAGACAGCTTGTGCAGATGCTCTGTCGTGTTTTCCCTTGGCAGTTCAGCAAGTTTCATTTGATAGTGCTCCTTGTGGAATTAACTCATCCTCCCTCAAAAGAATAAGCAGTTCACTCCTAACACAAGTGTTCAGAGTGAATTGAGTTGCTAGGGAAGGAGGTCAGCTCAGCAGTCGGTTTGTGGCCTGTGTCTGCATGCATTTTGATTTCTAGGCTTATGTGGCTTTGGTTTGGTTTCTTTTCCAAGGATAAAAGCCACAAATGGAAATTGAGCTTACAGGTACCAACCAGGCCACTGCTTCTGCAGAGTCACCTGTGTAAGGGGGTTGATTAGATAAAATAATTGTTCTTTGTGTGTGTCTCTTCAGAGTCAGGACTCTGGATCTGACAATCACATAAACACAGTGAGTCTCAAAGAAGCACTGGAAAGGTTTGATACCAGCCCCACGCCTTCTGCTTCCTCCAGGAGTTCAAGAAAATCTTCACATACTGCGGTATCAGATCATTCATGTAAGCACCAACGGTTGAAAATATAATAGCCTTCTAGGTGAAGGCTTTTTCTACTTTACTTACTTTCATTAAACGCATAACTAGCAGTTAACCATCATTTTGTGAAAAGTGTGCAAATGAAAATGTCCTTTTTTGAGAGTTCAGAGATCTGCCGACCACTCAGATTTGCAGAGGTTGTATAATGACTTCTATTTCTAAAAGTACAATAGCGACCTATTTCAGTCCATCGGATTGCATTATTGTTGGATAGTCTGGGTATAAAAAGAGTCCAAGCCTTCAGCATTTTTTTTTTTATTCATGAAAAGCTGCTTGGGATTTGATTATTGCATTGCAGAATTGAGATTACTATTAACGTGTCTCTCTGTTGTAACTCTGTACGTTGTCAGCAACACCAACTAAAATGACAGTGGACACTAGCACTCCTCCGAGGCAAAGCTTATCTGGTCATGAAAAGACGGCACAAAGAAGATCATCTCTGAGTAGTCAGGTAACTCTTCAGAGAAAAATTTTGTAATTAGTGTAATTCACCTTTAAAAGGTATTATTAAATCCATATAATCTTTGTTTTATCTCTTCTGAAAGCACATAATTTAAACTGTAAGTTTCACTTGGAACACGTGACTACCAGAATTGTATCATCAATATACAACTTGGGCATACTGCATTTTAAGGCAATATAATAATGATACCAGAATGTATTTTTTGGCATTAGGGTTTGCAAGACTGTGTATGAATCTCTCACACATGACTTCTTNTAATGTGATGCTGCGTATCCCTATAGAGAATTCATGTAGCTTTATGACCCTAAGAATATTAGTGAATCCTTTCATGTAGTTTCTTGGTAACATGAGAAGATGTCATGCTTCATGTACTTGGCACTCATGTTCCAGTTGAACTAATACACTCACTTCAAAAATAGCATGCTTAATAAAATATGCATTTTTTAAAAATATTGATTTAAGAATAAATCAAAGGAATCAATTTCCAAACACGTTGAAAAGTTTTTTCCTTACTACAAGTAAGACTTTTAAGCAGTTGTAATTTCTGTTTTTTCCTGTTTTATACCTACTGCTTTTGTATATTTTTAGCAGTGGAAAAATTATATCTCTATATATTATTTATATAATCAATTGCTCTTGTGTTCCCAGTTCTCTAATATTTATGGTTAGGTAGTTCAGGAAACATTTACTTGTTTTTATCGTATGTTCGTATGATGCTATTTTGGAATTAACACTTTATGTAAAGAAATATTTCATGTCAAGTACGAAGTTCATTCTCTTCCAGTTATGGAACAATTTTTTAAATCCTAGTCTTTAAGCTCCCAGTCTCTCGGACAACCGGTAGCGCAGCCAGCCATGTCTCAGCCTGCAACTTTACAGCTCCAGTCTGGCATGTCCCAGGTATGGATTAAGTTGTTTCTTGTTTAATTTTTAAACATTCTGGTTCTGAATAGGTTAATTTCTCTTTCAGAAATTGCGTTCTTTGATGCCAAAGTCACCTTTAGCATTATTTATTCTCTTGAAATGAGCAAACTCCCCAATTTGACGCTTCCTTTAGTTTTTTTCCTTTCAGTTATATGTGTGGATGTAGTTTTCAGCCTTGGCCATTATAAACACAGATGCAAACACAATTTAAGATCAAATACTTTAGGATATGAATTTAAAAATCCTTCAACTATGCTGGTAACTTTCTACTCATATGCTTGTAACACAAGGCAACTTAATCTATGATACACTTTTGTGAAATAAGAACAGTGGTATCGGGTCCAACCGGTATGTCCTGTATCAAAGTACCAAAATATCAGAAGGTTATACTGATGTGCAGGGAAGAACAGAGGTGGCAAACATAGTTTCTCTGTGAGCTTAGCCTTCAACAGTTTGGGACTGAGGGTATTCCCAAGTTAATTTGCATATGTTTTAGCTCTGGGTGAATTTTTTTGGTAAACTGTTTGGTAAATAATTCTAATTTTTAACCTGAGAGAGCTTTAACATGCTCAGTACCATGTAAATTCCTATGGCATTTTATAGAGTCTTGGTGATTTGGACACCAGTCAATTTCTTTTGCTATGGATTTGGTTTTTTTAGTTCACCAATTCTGATGCATCGATTAAATGTGACATCAATGAAATGTGAGTTCTGTGACTTTTTCATGCTAATGATTTTGTCCTCAGATTATGGTTATTTGCAATTTAAAAAGCGGTGCTTGAATTCATTGCTACTATGGAGGAGCGTGTTTACTGCTTGTAAATGAAATGTCATTATTTTTGCTCAGCTTTTAATTTATTCATTACACTACAGCCTGTGTTTCAGTTTTCAGCTCAATTAGGAGCTATGCAGCATCTAAAGGACCAGCTAGAGCAAAGAACACGCATGATAGAGGCAAATATTCATCGACAGCAGGAAGAGTTGCGTAAGATTCAAGAGCAGCTTCAAATTGTCCATGGTCAAGGGCTCCAGGTGAGTTACTGTAATTCTTACAGGTTTGATCTGCAGAGAATTCAGGCATCTAAAATGAGACTTGGGTGCTTAATTCCACAAGTTGATCCTCTCTACCCGCTGACAGCTGCCGTCTGGGCCTGATGTGCCCAAACGCCTTAGCATCTGAAGCTACCGTTCCTGAAACTAATTGCCATTTTGCTTCTGAATGGATCTGGAAGTGCCCCACTGTGTCGTGTCGGTGTTGAGCAGCTCAAGCCCACCTTCTGCCTAAACCCAAATGTAAAAGGATGCAGTAGTAGTTACTTCTTGCAAAGTTTTGCAGCCATTAGAATATTCATCCAAAATGTGCAAGATAAGCACGTATTGCCCTCTTTTAGCTCAAAGGTGTCAAATTCCTACCTTTTGTTTCTAAAACTGTCCTATCGGGCTGTGGTCCTCCCACATACCCTCCTGGTGAAGTGGTTGTACTTTCCATGGTGTGCTGAAGTAGTTCCTGAGCCAGACAAGAAGTCCAGAGGATGCGTTACTACTAGAGCAGCTGACTACTTGATATCTGTATTTTAACCAGTAAATTTTTTTCTAATTTTAAACATTCTCTTTTCAGCAGCTATCTCTGGAAGAAAAGAATGACCCTATTAGGTTTTTCTAGTAAAAAAAAACAAAACCAAAACAAAACAAAAACCCCCACTCAAAACAAAAATATACCTTAAGGAAATAATGTAAATACTTTCAGTGTGGATTGTGAATAAAGAGTGGAAAAAATTACTTCCCAGAAGTATTGAATATGTTGCTTAAATTCTGTTGTAGAGTAGGAGTTTCTGGCATGTGCCATTTTCAGTGTTTTATCGTGTCTAGTGTAAGCCTGCCAGCAGTAGGCTGCCTTACAGATGACTCAAAAGGAGACATTCCCAGCTCTCTTCTCATGCACTGTGGAGGGACCTTGTTCAGGTCTGTGGAAACTAGGGAAAATATCAGAGAAATAATTGAGAAAATACCCAAACCACAACTGTGCTGCACATTCTACCTTATTACCCTGTCCCCTTGTAGTCTTGGGCCTAACTTTTTGTAAAGACTCAACTATCTTTGTGCTAAATCAGTTTATTCCAACGATGATGTTGGAAAGTTCACTATAATCATTATGATTTCTTCATTGCCAAGGCAAATTACATTCTTGGTGCTATGCCTGGATCTGTTCATTCTGAGATTTTCTTCATTTGAATTTGTTTCACTGCTGGAGATCCTACAAATAGAAATGTGATTGCAAATACATTTTGTCTTTAGACAGTTGTAGACTACATTGCAAGTTAGTCTCTAAATAGTACTTTTTCTTCAAGAACAAATATTAAACCTTAATGTTTAGGGCTCTATAAATCAGGATTTTGATTCGTATCTTATCAATTACAGTAGAGTCTCTGAATATTGACCCTGTATGGGAGTTGGGCCTTTTGCTGTTGGTTGCTGCAGTGCTGTTTCAACACTTCTAATAACCAAGATGAAACTGTATTTTATATTAATCTAAAATAACTAAGTTTAGTTTCTCTAAAACGTCTTGAACAGTTAACAGATTTTTCTTAAAAGCTAACTTGTGGATATTTATTTTTAAGATGTTCTTGCAGCAGTCAACTTCTGGACTCAACTTTGGTTCTGTGCAGCTTGCTTCTGGAAATTCTTCAAATGTTCAGCAGCTTACGCCAATAAACATGCAAGGTCAAGTTGTTCAAACTAATCAGACTCAAAGTGGGATGAACACAGGCCATATAAGTACCCCACACATGGTACAGCAGCAGCCTTTGCAGAGTACTGCAACGCAGGTAAAATTCTCATTATTGATTTTGCTGGATAGAATATATGCTCAAAACCATAGCTGAAACACAACGATAGCTTCCCTGACATCCCCCTCCTCATTTTTTTTGGACCAACGTCCTTTGAGTCGTATTAATTTCTTGATGTTCCAAGTTTTACAATTGAAATGCGTTTATGTTCTTGATAATGCAACTTTAGATCTTGTTTTTATTTTAAGACTTAGGCATGTAAATATTTAATAACAAGTAGCTTTTTTGGAAAGACCAGTATCAAGAAAACTTTTAGCTTGCCTTTTTTGGAGTGTCTCTTAATTTTCTGTTGACAGACAGCACAACTTGAGAATTGTACTAGGGGAGCAAATAACTAGAAAAGCATAGGAACAGGACGAGCATATATTGGTGCTTCTGCAGTTGACTTTTCTACTCTTCAGCAATTTCAGTTAGATGCCATAGGCGTATGACATCTGTAATAGCCTTTTTCTCCTGTGACTTTATTCAGTTTCTTTTGATTCCATGTGAACTTTTGAAATCCACAGTATCTCACAGTGTTGTTCTACAGCTTTTCTATCTGTGAAATTTTGTTTGTTTTTTAAACCTGCCACCAAGGTCATATACTGGGAAACACGTTGAGCAGCTATTCATTTTTCATCTTCTCAGTCATACGTGATTTCAAATCCTCTGTCACATGTATCTCCATAAAAGCCTCTTCTTCAAGCTGAACACTTGTACTGGGTTTGATTGTTTTGTATGTGGAGGCTCTTTATACCTCCGACTCTGTGGTCACCCTCCTCTGAACCTTTATCCAAATTCCATACTTTCTTTTTGAGATTTGTGAAGAGGCAGAGTAGTGGTGCACGGTGTTACCATCTCAGCAGTAAGCTAGTTCCAAGCTTTCAAGTAAGAAATTGATTGATGCGGTGTGCACATTTTAGTCTAAGCCTGGCACAGAGATGCTAAAGGAGTAGAAAATAGGCCCTTGAGCAAACAGTATGCAAGTAGCTGAAAAAATACAGAAAAAAATAACCTGAACAGGAGAAGAGATTAATCTAAGAGATTTTCAGATGTCCGAGGGCCAGTCCCACCTCCAAATCCTCAGTCAGTAGAAATACCTGTGTACTTGAAATTAAGAATTCATTCGTAATAGAAAAACATTGTCAGTTGTGAATAATGGGCAACGACAATGAGGAGGGCAGCTGTAGTACCTGCTATGTTCTAATTACTAGCTCATAAAGTTTTTTTTTTTTCTTTTCAGCATAATCAACAAAATGTAATTAGTGGACACAATCAACAGTCTTCTCTTGCCAGTCAGTCACAGAACACAGTCTCAGCACCTTTGTATAACACTATGGTGATTTCTCAGCCAACAACGGGAAATGTGGTCCAGGTTCCTTCTAGCTTACCACAGAACAGTAACCAGAATGCTGCTGCAGTAACCACTTTTACACAGGAAAGACAAATCAGGTAAATCTTCAAGACCAATACTCAGATGACCCGCTATAATGATATGCGTACGTAGCTGCATCATATACAAAAGGAACTAAAGTAGCACTAAAAAATCACGTGATTTATTATTTTAACTATATATAGATACAACTGTTAAACTAAACTTTGCCCAAAATAACATGTTCACAGGCTTATCAAACCCATTGTTGTTATAGCGAAGTATGAACTTGACAGATCTGCATTTCTCAACTGCATGTGATGCTTGATTTTTTTTTTTTCCTAAAGGGACTCCAAATCTCCAAATATCTTTTTCCATTAACAGATTTTCTCAAGGTCAGCAGCTTGTAACAAAACTTGTCACGGCCCCAGTAGCGTGTGGAGCGGTGATGGTACCAAGCACGATGTTTATGGGACAGGTGGTGACAGCTTATCCCACTTTTGCTGCCCAACAGCAGCAGCCACAGACTTTATCAATATCGCAGCAGCAGCAGCAGCAGCAGCAAAGTCAGCAAGACCAGCAGCAGCAGCAGCAGCTCACCACGGTTCAGCAACCAGCTCAGCCGCAGCTGACCCAGCACCCCCAGCAGTTCCTACAGGTAAAGCAGCATTCTCTGCAAATTTGTCAAAGTCCTGACACTTTCAGCATTGCTAGCTTGTCCTAGGGGTGCTTTATCTGCCAACAGAGCGCTTAAAATCATAGAATCATAGAATGGTTTGGGTTGGAAGGAACCTTAAAGATCATCTCGTTCCAACCCCCTGCCATGGGCAGGGACACCTCCCACTGGACCAGGTTGCTCAAAGCCCCATCCAGCCTGGTAACCTATGACCAAGCCTGATGCATGAGGTAAGTTTATTCTGAAGCCATTCTTTAAAATCTTACTACTTAAAGGAGAGGTTGTCTTTCCTGCAATTTCACTTTATGCTTTGTCCTGTTCTATATCTTTCCTTTGAATCACTGCTCTTAATTGAGCATGGGATGAAGAAATGGGTGTTTCCCTTTAAAACAGCTTGTGTTTTCTTTGCTTTCTCATATTAATGCAAGAAGGTATGAGAGATGATCTCAAACAGAATTGCTTGGTCTGGAAAGCAGCATGCAGCCCAAAGCAAGACACGTCCCCGTAACGTGAGGCATGAACATCTGTCCAGTGAGCAGCAAGTAACCTTGTAAGCAAAAAGTAGAGAAGAACCTTGTTTTAGTGGAGAAAGAGGAGAGGTCGGATTAAAAGAGAAGGAAGGTGAAACCCAAAGGCTTTAGAGATAGGCAATCTCAAAAAGAAAAGAAACAGAAGGTAGAGAGAATTGATGGGAAAATCTGTTGCCATTTGTTGATTCTGGTTTATCGCAGGCACGTAGCTCACCAGCAGGTGATGTTGGTGGGGGAGATGTAGTGGTAGGAAGAACACAAGAGGAAGCGCCTCCAAGAAGATGTGGGTTAAAAAAAAATCTTAATTTGGCCTCTGATGTTGCCTTCTCCAAAGAAAGATAAAGCCCATGTAACTACCACAATGTAGTTTGTGTGCATTCTTAACATTCTTTAACTACTCTGGGATTGTAAATTATTTTTTTTTTACTCTTTAAGAGTATACATGATTAAATACCCTTATTTTGCAAGTATTTCTTACTACGTCTGGTCTCCCATTTGCACTAAATTTGGGACCCTGTGCATGGGTGGAATATATACAAATGCAGTAAGTAACTGGGGGCTTAACCTACATTTATATGCACAAGGAATGGTTATGGTTCTGTTTAGGGCTGAGTAAAACCTTCTTTCTCTGGGTCATGGGCGGAAAATACTGACTTGTTGACAAAATCTCCAAAGGTCTATTCCTGTCCTAGAGTTTCTCTCCAGGCAAAAGTTTCGTATTTTTAATACAAACTGTTAAAAGTGCTAGAATTTGAAGTGAAGCAAACACTCTTTAAAAAGGGAGAAAAGTGCTTTTCCTGCCTCTGCTCACTGGGGCTTCTTGCAGTCTGAGTCTGTAGGTGCAGCAGTCGATGTAGTTTATTTTCTACTGCAGCGTATGTTTCTGGGTTGAGACATCCACGTGCATTTGTGCCCATCCTTCGTTGCTTTTCTTCAGTAACCGTCATCTTTTGGTTCTAAGAAGACGAACATTAAGATGAAGTACTATTTCCAGTAGTAATTAATTGCCTTCAAAGGGGTCGTTTGGGGCTGCAAGTGCGGCGGTTTCTTTGTTCATTTTGGCTGGCTAGGGGGGATAAATGCGGGCTGTGCCAAGCCATGGACTGTGTTTTCGTTTGACTGCGGTGACGGCCACCTGCGCTTGTTCAAATAGATTCCTTGAGCCCTGTTATGCTCGTGTGGGTTGAAATGGAGACAAATTGCCGTGTGTTCCTACCCATCGTCACGGGAAATCACAGAGCCCAGTTACAGCTGTTTTCTTAATTGGTCAGATGCTCGTATGTACTAATCTTTGCATTGTTCGCTCGGCTTAAATGACCAAATCAGAAGTTTATTTTGATTGAACCCTTGTGAGAAGTTTCAAAAACCAGCGAGAGCTGTGTTTCCCGGTCCATCAGGAAAAAAATAATCTTTTCCTATTTGCCTGTTTTAGACATCCAGGTTACTTCACGGAAATCAGTCAGCTCAGCTTATCCTCTCTGCTGCTTTCCCACTACAGCAAAGCACTTTTACTCAGTCCCACCACCAGCAGCATCAGTCTCAGCAGCAGCAGCAGCAGCAACTGTCGCGACACAGAACTGACAAGATGACGGATCCTTCCAAAGTTCAGCCACAATAATGTGGGGCTCTGCCTCTGGGTTGGTTTTGGTTTTCTTTTTTTAAGCAAACTACCAGGAGGGGGCTGCTCCACGAAACAGTTGCACTGAGGCTGCGGAGGTAGCAGGACAAAGGCTTTCTAGCACCGCGGTGTTGAGATGACTACTCCTGACTTCCGGAATCGGTTAAGAAAAGCCACAAGACGGTGGTGGGGACGTGGCCAACTTCCATAGTTGCCCCGGTTTCTGTGTTCTAAAGGATTTGCTGCCATGTGTTAATTTGTCCAGGTGAAATCTCAAAATGGTGACTGAAATGAGAGGGATGCTGAAAATATTGGTGGTATTTTTATCAATCCTGTACATTTTTAAAGTGTTAAAATGGACACGGAGCAATTGTTTGAATTAGCAGAAAAAAAATGCCAGGAATATAGTCCAAAAACCATCTAATTTTTTTCAGATGATTATGGGACAGTAAATATTTTGAAAATGTTGTGTGAAATCCAGTTCTCTGTTGTACAGATGCTGTAAAATATTGTGTATATGTCTGCATAAAAGGAGAAAGAGCAAAATATTTTATATGATGCATGAAAACGTAATCTGTTCTTTGTAGGTTTGAATCTCGTTTCCCTAAATTCTCACGCCATACTCAGCCTGATGTTTTCCTCTGTTCTACCCTTTTTGTTTACAACATGATGCATCGTTATTTTCACCCTTAATGTGGGCACAAGTCTCTTGTTTGTGCTTTGTCTGTGATGTCAGGGTTTGTCCGGTGAGGTGCAGTGTGTGTTGGTTAGTTGACTTCTTGAAGTTAAATTATTGATGAAGCTGTTTGAACTGGTGATCACGCATCAGGGTTCAGGACATTCAGATTCATGAGTATCATCCATCATTTCATATAATTAATTCATCGTTTTATTTGAAAAATAGGAATTTGCACTGCTTTCTTGCGGATGGTTTGGAATTTTATTCCCCAAAGCTATCTTTTGATATAGTTCATAGTTGGAAATATTTATGTAAAAGGTTTAAAAAAAAAAAAAAAAAAGACAGTAATTTTCAAGAATGTTTCAGTTATAGGAGTAATTTGCACAAAAATATATTTACATTTAATAACCTTTTGGGCACTTTTTAACCACTTTCTCTGTGGTGAGAATTGTAACTTGTTAAAATATGTTGGAATCTTTTTATTCTCCTTCAAAAATAAGTCAGAACTAATTCAGGGTCATTTTAACAACAACAACAAAAACCCATAGTGCCTTGATTTGAATTCAGGTGATAACGTTGAACATCTTGAATTACGACGTCTTCAATCTTGTAACCATTTCCGATTTTGAAGTCTTAGTACATTGTCAGCCAAACTTGTGTCTCTACTTCATAGCTCTTTCTGTACTTGTGTGGGTTTTAATCGTGGTCCGAGTTGAGAACATGAGCGTTCTTGAGTGGTGCTCCCCCTCAAACACTAGCCAGAGACAGAGGAGTCTCTAAAATCTCAGACCTTGAGGGTAGTGCTCTTAAAAGATCAACAAAATCTGAAAGTATCGATTGCTCCTTTTGCAGGAGGAGGAATAAGCAGCTGATTTTTTTTGTTGTTTTTGTTTCTTAAATCATTTTCGTAGCGTTTAAAGTGTGCGTTGGGGGAGATCATGACTGCATTTAACACTACCAGGCTATTGATTTTAAGAGATACCACTGAACTAAGACTTCAGAAGGCAACTTCACTTTATAAAGAAAATAAAAAGTTCCAACAGATAACGATGTGCTATTTTAAGTAAACGTTCAGTAGGTTTTTAAGGTACTAGCTTGTGGAAACCAGAACTTCAGAGGAAGATGAATAAACGCTGAGAGATCTGATAATGAAAAACAGTAAAAGCAGTTAAAATTAGTACTAGGGAGAGAAAGCTGGATTAATCTTGAATGCTGAGGAGGAGCGGAATGAATGTAACCAAATGGTGATGGACTATTTTGTACTACGAAGCAGTTTGATTGTATTGCTGGAGGAACCAAACCCGCAGGAAGGCGGTACCACTTTGGCCAAGCCTTTGGTGGAGTCGGTTGCGTTCCGAGGCCGGCTTTTGGCTCCGCGCGCGTCCCACCCTTAGATCTTTTGTTATTGCCCAGAGTTACAAAGCAGGAGTTTGGCACGAAAAAAGCAGAGTAGCGAACAAGGAAGGAGAGTGGGAGAAACGCGGTACCAAAGAGAATGGGATGGTTTTCTGCTCCGAGGAGCCTCTTGCAACCTGGAGCGAGGAACAGATGCAGAACCAGACACAGCGAGGAAAACTTCCCCTTCTTTAAAGGGATTTTTGGCATTCCCTGGGCTGGAATAATTGTCCAAAACCCACTTCTGTAAAGTTCTATGTAAAGAAATCCTGCCTTGCTCTGTTATCCCTACCACGCCGTTCCACCTTGTTTCTAAATTAAGCTGCGTTGACTAGAAGTCTGTGCTACTTTTGCTTCGTGGAAGATAGGTTAGATTAAAATTAAAAATTAACCAATTACAATAATAATATAGCACTAAAAAAGAAAACTGGGAGAGCTTTAATAGTGCTGTTAGAACTATTGAATAGTGGTCAAATAGGTTTTATTAAGCTATTATACTGGGAATTACAGAAAATAGAGATACCAGCCAGACAGTTAATAATGCAGCTTTTTATATAAAGCTTCGTTTAAACTTCTCGTCCCGTTTCCCCCTTCCCAAACACTGTGGAGTGCTGCTATCGGTCTGCCAGTTAAAAAGGCTAAACTCGGTGAGAGAGGAATTAGGTGATGGCCTGAAAGAGATGTAGCGAAACATCCGCTTTGATCGCGAAGCTTTTCTGTAACCTGAGAGGGAGGTCACTCCGTTGCAGAACTGCCGGCGAGTAGAGAGAGAAAGGAGGGAGGACGGGGAAATTCGAAGAAACTGGAAAAATATAGCACGCGTTTGAAAAATTCCTGCCACGAATCAGGCAAGCGAGGGTGTAGACCTTGCTCCAGCTTCCGTGCGAGGATGCGGATGCTTTGTTTCACAGCTTAATGACTAAAAAAGCGTATTTTTTTAAAGGCTCTGCAGCTTCCCCTGTTGCTGAATCAGTTGCTGAACTCTCCTTGATCTTTAGTGGGAAGAGGAGAACCAGGCTGTCGCCTCTTAATCAGCCTTTTGCTTCTGCCCGGGCTCCTTTACTACGCTCATAGACTTAATTTGCAACATCCTAATAAATAGCACGGTGAGGAAGGCTGCGATGCTGCAGGTTCTGGAGGGCGAAGGTTAGAGGTGGGTCCGACAGCGGGGAAGGAGCCCGTTAAGGAGAGCTGGTTGGGCTTATGAAGAACCGGGCTGGTGGTTCCGAGTGGCGCGGAAAAGGCGGCGCGACCGCGTGGAGCTGAGGAGACAGACATTGTTTGCCTGCGATGGGTGAGGATTTGAAGAAAAGCTTCTAAGATAACTTCAGAGGGAAAAAAAAAAAAAAATGAATATAGCTTATTTTTATATTATATT
>VWZL01006088.1:504672-522248 GCA_013396915.1 Stercorarius parasiticus
AAAAACCCCGGTGCCGCTCATATTGACGTCAGGAAATGTAGATACAGTTCCCTGGTGTTCATGTGACCATTACTAACTGTCAATTTTTTAACTGAATAAATGTAACTCATTTAAAACTTCTGCTTTCTGTAGCTTGTAAGGTTCTAGGAGTTGGGTGTTTTTTCCTTTCCTGAGCTGCTTGGCGTGGATGTTGCCCAGGTTTCGCGGTGAAGCGCTCTCCTACCCTCCCGCCCCTCTGACAAAGGCACTTTCTCTCTGCCCCCCACCCAGAACCCACCCGTGGGAAGTTGCTCGATGTCCATTTTGTCTTCTCTGCCCACTCCCTGCCCCCCCAAGACCAACGACTTGTGACATTTCAGTAAAAACAGATACTGTCATTTTTATTTTTCCTTGCCTCTGTATCTCCTCGTAAACCGCTGCCCCGCTCGGCAGGCCGGGGACCTTTGAGTTGTGCATTTACGCGTCCGCCTTGGAATTTACTCGCGCAGCGTTTATTCCAACGTGCCCGACTCGGCTGCTGCCGTCTCTCTGTGTGCGCAGGGGGCAGGGGGGTGTTCATCAAGCGCAGCCCTTCCCTCCCCTTCCGGCAAGGGCAAAATGCCCTCCTTCAATTCTTCCAGCTCCCCCTTTTTACCTGGAACGCCGGCTGCGCCCCTGGAAAAGGAAGCTGAGACTCGCCTCGAGCTGAGAGCTCTGAAGAGCTGCCGGGGGGTCCTAGTCCTTTCTCCCCGATCCCAGAGTGAACATTAATGATTAGAAATTAATTACGTGTTCGAGGAAAGGTGGGAGGGAGGGAGGGAGGGAAACCCATTAATTCAAGCTGCCTGGAGAAAATTTATAAATATTCTTAGCTATTTTTTCTGCAGTAATACCGGGCTGTCTGTAATACCACCATGTGGAGACACTGAGCTTTTGCCTTGGGGAATTAAATAATCCTCGTGCAAGCTTTGTACCGCTCCCAGGTGCCATAACCCCCCTGTACCCCGGGGGTCAAACCGACGTTAGCCATAGAAGTGCTACGGCTGTGGCTAAAAGCTGTCAACACCCACCCGCGATAACGACCGCTAGTGCGGAGCGAGCAAGATTTCTTGAAATTGAACTTTGGAAATATCAATATATTTTTCCATAAGCTTATCAAGAAGAAGAGCCGGAATTGCACCTCGCTGCCGCATCAAGTCAGAAACAGAAAAAAAACGGGCTTTATATGAGGATGCCGCTGTTAAGGACTTGTAAAGATTAGCAATCCAAAGGTTACCTGCGCGTCTGAGTCTCGGGCATTTAGTGAGAGAAATTCCAGAAGACTTCAGCTGTTCGAGGGTAAAATATAATAAGGAACCAGAATTTCCCCGGTCTTAGTGGCATTCTTTGGAGCACGCGATCTCGTATCGCTGCCGCACCCCTTCGGCACCTGCGTCTTCACTTGGGAAGTAGATTGAAATCATCCAGAAGACAGACACGTCATATGGGTGGAAAATGTCAGGGGTTAAATGTAACCTGTCCCGACACCGGCGACAGGCCGGAGCTGTGACTCGCCCGGGTGCCGCCTTCTGGGGCTGTACGAGGTCGGCTGTGGAAAAACGCCACGTCAGTACAGCACGTGCCGTCCCATCATTGTCTCCACGTCTCTGGAAATGAAGGATAACTGGGGTTACGTCGGGATGAAACTGCCCGATCCTCTTCACTCAAGAGCTGAGATTTTTTTTTTTTTTTTTTAATATACAAAATCCGGAGGGACACGTGAGAGACTCGGCCCCTTTCCAGACTCGTGCTGTGAAATGGCTCATGTGCGCAGAGCTCCGGCTCCGTCACGGTCACCCCTCCTTCACCGTCACCTTTCCATACTCGGTATCCAACTCCCATATCTCAAAAGAGCAAGGCCAAGCACCTTGTCGGTACCTGGCTGCTCTGCCCCAGGAGCTGCCTGTGAGCCGGACTTGCCCTTTGGTTCAACAGTTTCCTTCTTAGAAAAACTTTGTCCTGGCAGGACGGAAAATCATACGTTTGCCTTCGTTGTTGGTGATTGATTGCACTTTGCCACGTACGGTGTAACGCGACGGGCTTTACCCACGGCTTGGGAACGGGCACCTTCCAAAGGAACAAGCACAAGCTTTTTCTTGTTTTAAACATCTCGGTTGATGTGAGATTTTTTCATCCCGGTAGAAGTGACCCATCATCATCTCCGTTGTGTCTCTGCTGCCAGGAAATGAGCAGTTGCAGGTTGCGATGCCCTTTTAGACTCCTGTGTGCACACGCCGGCAGATGCTCATCCCACTTCAGATGCTACTTTGAGGTCCCTCTGGCAGCCGGTCCCCAGCGGGAAGAGCTGCGGGATGGATGACAAACCTGTGCTGGGCAGTTGCTTATTTATTATTTCCCACTTTGTAGCTGCAACGATTTGCAGGGCTTCCCTTCAACACTTGAACACTCACTTCATTTCACATTGTCCAGCTACAACAGGACAAGAAATTGCACGGGACTGCGGCAGTTAAAACACTTTGGCTGGTCACCTGAAGTGTTTCTTTCATACAGAATCACAGAATGGTTTAGGTTGGAAGGGACCTTAAAGATCACCTAGTTCCAACCCCCTGCCATGGGCAGGGACACCTCCCACTAGATGAGGCTGCTCAAAGCCCCATCCAGCCTGGCCTTGAACACCTCCAGGGATGGGGCAGCCACAACCTGGGCAACCTGTCCCAGTGTCTCACCACCCTCACAGTAAAGAATTTTTCTGATATCTAATCTAAATCTCCCCTCTTTCAGTTTAAAACCATTACCCCTCATCCTATCAGTCCACTCCCTGATCAAGTGTCCCTCCCCAGCTTTCCTGCAGCCCCCTTTAGGTACTGGAAGGGGCTCTAAGGTCTCCCCGGAGCCTTCTCTGCTCCAGGCTGAACAACCCCAACTCTCTCAGCTTATCCTCATATCAGAGGTGCTCCAGCCCTAAAATGCAAGGCAACCCCCAAACTTACTTCCATTTAAAAGGGAAAGAGCACTATCATTTAAACCTTTTCTATATTTTTTCCCTGAAAAGCCAGGCCTTGGCTGGCTAATGCACCAACCAGCGCCTGCCCTACAAGTACCACCACCTAGGAGGTGGCTACATGTAATGACCCGGGACAGAAGCATTTACAAAACCATGTGGGACACACCAGTACAGCATCAAGCTGGCTCTCTTGTCTTTGAGATTTTGCAGTTCCCAGCGCTGCAAACGCTCCCCCAACCCACCCGCGAGCAGCTCAATCGCTGCCACAGCAGGACTGAACTAGACATGCGGTTGTGTCTCTTCCACGTGAGCAACCTGATGTGGCCAAAAGCACCCAACCGCCCTCCCCAAGCGCCTGGCTGCAATTTCACAGCTTGGGCATCCCCAGAAACACCACATCTCTCCCCCCGCCCCGTTTCCCACAGCATCCTCCTGGAGAAACTGGCTGCCCATGGCTAGGACAGGCATACCCTTCACTGTTTAAAAGCCGGCTGGAGGGCTGGGCCCAGGGAGTGGTGGTGAATGGAGTGAAATCCAGTTGGCGGCTGGTCACGAGTGGTGTTGCCCAGGGCTCGGTATTGGGGCCGTGAACGCTACGGGCTGGGGGAGGAGTGGCTGGAGAGCTGCCTGGTGGAAAAGGACCTGGGGGTGTTGGTTGACAGCTGGCTGAAAATGAGCCAGCAGTGTGCCCAGGTGGCCAAGAAGGCCAACAGCATCTTGGCCTGTGTCAGGAATAGCATGGCCAGCAGGACTAGGGAAGTGATGGTCCCCCTGTACTTGGCACTGGTGAGGCCCCACCTCGAGTGCTGTGTCCAGTTTTGGGCCCCTCACCACAACAACAGACATTGAGTTGCTGGAGTGGGTCCAAAGATGGACAACAGAGCTGGTGAGGGGGCTGGAGCACAAGTCTTATGGAGAGCGGCTGAGGGAGCTGGGGGTGTTCAGCCTGGAGAAAAGGAGGCTGAGGGGAGACCTTCTCGCTCTCTACAACTGCCTGAAAGGAGGGGGTAGCCAGGTGGGGGTCTGTGTCTTCTCCCAGGTAACAGGCAATAGGACAAGAGGAAATGGCCTCAAGCTGTGCCAGGGGAGGTGTAGATGGGATATTAGGAAAAATTTCTTCACTGAAAGGGTTATCAAACACTGGAACAGGCTGCCCAGGGAAGTGGCTGAATCACCATCCCTGGAGGTATTTAAAAGACAGGCAGACGTGGTGCTGAGGGACATGGTTTAGTGGTGGACTTGGCAGTGCTGGGTTAATGGCTGGACTTGATCATCTTAAAGGTCTCTTCCAACCTAGACAATTCACAGATTCTGCTCAGCCTTGGTGCTTCAACGTGCAGGCTTAATGCTCCTGGGACTTGGTAAATACCTTGCCAGGACAGTACCTCAGCAGAGAGGAGTCCAGTGCTACAGTGAGCTGCTGAAAAGACAACATAATCCATTCCCAAATGCCCAGCCCCGCTGCCAAAACCCATTTCAGCTCAGTAGGGATGTTGAAGGGAGAAGTTAGATGAAGGTGCAACACGTGAGCGTAGTGAACTGCATGGCTCGTTCCATCAGACAAGACGTGCCCCATGGTTCCTACTTTATCTCTTGGCATAAGGAGAAGTAGAGGGACAAGAGTTTCTTTCACTAAGAGATCAGTAACTTCCACTTTGGGCAGAGGGTGGGGAAAGTAGGGACAGGGAATGAATTGCTGCTCACGTCCATCAGCACCTCAAGCGTCACAACACGAGCTTTCAGCTCCTCTGAATTCAGAAGGCACCACAAGTCAGATCTTCTCACCTTCTGCCTTCAACATCTCCAGGGAGTTTCAGCCCCGGGGCCCGCGGCCCAGCTCACAGACTCTCCCAGAAAGGGTTTTAGCTTCATCTCACCAGACTTAGTTCATCTCACCAACACCACACTCACCTCTTCAACAAAGCCCCACTGCTCTAAGGAGCACGGGCAAAGGAAAGACTTTAACAAAATGTGGAAGCTTTTGATGCAAACTCATCCTTAAAGGGTAAGCCACTGTTACATATATATCTATAAATAAAATGTATGTGCACACAGAGAGTCCATAAGATATTACCTATATCTCAAGTATCCAGGTATTTCGAGAGAGAACAGTGCCAAACACCTCCCTGATGGCAGTGCCCTAGAAATAGAAGAAAGAATTACGATGAAAGCTGCTAAAATCCGCAGTTGGCTGGGCACGAGCGCTTTTGGAGGCTGGGGAAGGACACCAGCTGTGCAAGATACATCACGGCAGGCACCGCGCTGCTAAAAATACGCCAGTGGTGGCCACCATCACCTTCAAGGGGCTTCAGTTACACTCTTAACGAGATTCTTTACATTGTGGAAAATTCCAACAGGCGCTCGACAACATTTCATCACTGTTAATTAGTAGCAGCTACCAAAGCACCTCCTCAAAGCTTTTACTAAAATTTCACGAGCTATGTAATTTTGGAATCGATTTCCAAGGATAAGTCAGTGTTTGTGCTTTTAAAAAAAAAAAAAAAAAAAGAAAACGAAAGCAAGACCACTATTTGAACTAAGTCCTACCTGCCAAGGTAGCACTACAGCAGCCAAATACATTGCTGTGACTGGCCAAAAGCAGGACTTTGCATCGTGTGTAAGTTTGGAATAGTAAAATATAAGTGTGGCAGTTGCAGAGATTTGTTCTGCAACTTCACATTTACCTCTACAAACAACACGCTAAGTAACTTCGTTTCTCTGTTGGTCCTAGCTGTTTTCGTATCAAACCAGCTTTAAGCAGCACATACAAAGTTTGGAAAGCTTCTAGATTAGAACGTGAACAATTGGTTTGGCTTTCTGGACTTTGAGAAAGAATTTTCAGTGGGATGAACCGTGGCACCAGTGACTTCACCCAGGACGCATCTGGATGAACGCACTGTAGTGTGGCTGTACCACTTTTGATTAATACAAGCAGCAGCTGCCCAGAAAAGAGTTAAAAGTTTGGGCTTCTCCCTGTTCCTGCCCTGTTTTAACACGACCTCTGCTACAAATCCCCTCCGCGCAGGGGCTCCGACACACCACGGACAGAGAGTGTCTCCAGGCTGTGGGAAAGAAGAGGCTGCAGGTTTTGACAATGTTTGGATCAAAAGAAAAAAAAAAACCAAAACAAAACAAAACACAAACACTAAAACAACAACAACAAAAACCCCCAAAACCACACCACCAAAGCAACGCAGTGCCTCACCCTGTCATTAGCGATGGTGCTGCCAGCAGCAGCCTTCCTTCAGGCCAAGATGTGGACATTTAGACCCCGAGCTTGAAAAAATGTAGCCCGTTCTCACACCACCGTGCGTGACAGGCACTGCGCTGCTGCCCTTTCAGAGCTTGAGAAAGGTGGGTTTTCTGGGCAGAGAAACCTAAGAGAAGGATTAGCAACTGCTTTGTTTGTGAGCTACAAATGGAACTGTCAAATTTGTAGCACTCTGTAGTACTCCAGCTTCAAGGCAAATTAATAATATTAGAAACCGTATCTTCTATTTTACAAGACTGAGTTACTGAGTAGATCTTAGGGGGTTATTTAAGCCATTAGCTCAGAATCCAAATCGTCACTGCAGAGCAGAGCAAAGCATGTATTTCTGCAACCCACACATTCTCAGCAGTCAACATCTTCAAAGTCTTCGTAACGCTGGCATTTATCAGTCTCCACAATAAATCTAATAAACTTTCCTCACCATAACTACACAATCACCTCTGGCAGGAATTACGGGATACTGAAAAAAGCCTCAAATGGAGACACCGTGTTTTATTAATACTCTTCCAGATTACATTTCTATTCCTAAAGAAAAACAGGAACACATCTAAATGTAAGAATTCCATTATTGTTCAGTTCTGGGAATGACATATTGTTAAGCTGGACCATTTTATTACTTTTCGTATATTTTAATATTTCAAATTTCAAAAAAAAAGAAGAATAAAAGAAAAGTCAAAGAATACTAGCTCCAGACAGATTGCATATAGAACATGGTAGGTTGTTAATCACCACACATCAATTTCCTGATAAAAATCCCTGATTAAGAAGTTTTCCCTCTAAATTAAGCATATAAAACTCTTTGTCAGTGGCTCAGCCACTCAATGCTATAGGAACTGCTCCCAGGTTTCTTGTTGCTTCGATTATCCAGCCTCAGGCGCAACCTGGAACTGGTGTCCTCGGAGGTGGGAGCCAGCAGTTTTCTCCTTAACGCCGTCTGTTGAGCAACACGGAACAAGACACCATCTGCTTTGAGAAGCCTTGAGAATCGGCTCTTGAAGAAAGAATACAGGTGGCCATGTGTAACAGAGGAAGAAAAGAGGATACTTGTGAGAGCAGATCCTCAAAACTCAGATGAACCAGGTCTGGCAAACAAGAAAACCAGGCAAATCCCACCATGGGAGCAGGCACCACAGAGTAAACAAACCAGACAATAAGCAGATCTCCACTGCAGAAGCTGTCCACAAATGTGTCAGTCCCATGAATCATTCGCTATAAAAAGTTCAGTGTCTCATCTTCAGTGCTTGTTTAACTATAATTCTGTACATTATATACAAAAATGCACAAGGACAGCTGCTTGGTGCTTCCAATCCTTGTTCCTCTGCAGCGATGAAAAATCTTAAAAACCAGAGTCTGGACTTATAAATAGTGCAGAAAATGCAAATGCTAAGAAGACAATGCCTCCTATGATTGTCACTGAAAAGAAAAAACAAACCAAGATGAAATTAGATGCTGAAAGTTAAATATCTTCCATGACAAATTACACATTTTAATTTTTTTTAAGTGTCAGTTTCACAAATAATCTTACTTTAAAATTTATGCTGCAAACAGCGGACGTTGTTTCTAGCTCCATGTCAGGAAGCCCATATGCCATTCCACTAACTGCATCTATGAGAATAGATTCCGGTCCTTAGAAGGACACTTTGGTTTATTATTTAGCTAGTATAAAACTGAAGTTGACACCCGCTGTTGAATATTTGGCTGTAGAGGGGAAAATAAGATCCAATATTCTCATGCTGGAGCAAGCCATCAGTTAAGAGTGACATATTAATTAGCATATTTTGCACAGTTCAGGTAACTATATTGAGAGAGACAGTATCGAAAGTATTAACTGCTTGCAATGGCCACAATCTGCTGGAGGCTGGGACAGCATTCTGGGAACGCACCACTGTATTTGGACCGTTCTCCTACTCTTCTCTAAACAAGCTAACGAGTTAGACAGATCTTTGGTCTAACCTAATTAGGCCATTCCTACGGCCAAAGATCCACGTTGAGCTTATTAGGAGCATATGAAATCATTGTTAGATTAGCACCTCATCATCAATTTCCTTGGCAAACAAACAAAACCAAATGCAGGTTTCACTTTTTGCAGTGAAGTTGGTTTTTTTACAACCTCTGTCACTACAGAAGAAATATTCCGAATGAACACTTCACAGTGTGAAGCAGCTTCACAGAATCCTTCCAGGGAGCGAGAAACCTCATTACATCACAGGATGGACAGTTGAAGCAAGCTACAACCTAACCTGAGGAAAAACAAACAACCCACGGTAACCTTACTGGTCCTTCCTGTTACAGATAACAGGTATGATTAAAAAAAAAAGCCACATACAGAGTAGCTTTTAAAGCTTTTATAAGGCTGGCGTAACTTGTACTTAATGCAGTTCTCTTGCTAAACTGAAGGTCTGCACTCAGAATTGTGACAGAATTTCTATTATTGTCAAACAATATGTACCGACTATTCAAAATACTGTATTTCCTTCATCTGGTGTCCTACAAGTTAGCTACCAGTGAATCAAAACATGCTCCACCTGTGTCCATCCTTAAACCTGGAGCTACAATATCCATTTTGACTCCTTAAATCAGAGCCAGTAAACCGTTAAGTTCAATTAAGGCCAGACCTCTCAGAAGCACCAGCCCAGGGAACCAGCGCAGGGTCACCCCCCATGAGGGGAGCTGGGGCAGAAGACACAGACTCAAAAAACCCAAAGTTTTTGGGTTTTCCAAAAGTTTTGACAAAGGCCGTTGTCAAGCACGTAGTCATTTACACCACAAACATTACCAGCATATATTTTTTGGTTGGAGTTTTCACTTACCAGTCCTAACAGAAATTTTTTGTGCTATCATTCTCCCTCCAATAACTGCTAAACCAGTGCACAGGCAATGTCCCACTGTTCCTCCTACCGCCACACCATAGGGGTCCTGAGGAAAAAACACAGAAAGGAAACATCAGCACAGATGAAAAACCACTAGTGCAATGACAACCTCCTGCCATGAAAGAGCAATGCCTTAATTCCTTGGTTGCACGCTGTCAAGCATGGAAGATACTCTCCAGTGTTTGCTCTGCTATCCATTACTGCCTTAAAGACCAGAAACTGTGTACATCAGTTAGCGAGACAGACTTAGATCAAAACCTGACTAATATAGGAGCATATGGCATATTTCAACCAAGAAGCACCTTCAAGTTGTTAAATATAGACCCAGAAATTGCTCTTCTGTACTTAAACAATTAAGCAACCTCTAGAGGGAAGGTGGCAGCTGTTGCTAAACACAATATGCATCAGCTGGAAGAACACCAACCTAATTATAAACAGAAAAATAAATCCATGAACTGCAAATTAAAGCCTTTGGCAGCTAAAACATTGCGATTCCTTTGTCCAGCTACACAAGTTTGTGCTCTACACGCTGCCTCCTCAGTCATCCAAAGAGGGAAGTATGACAGAATTTAAGCCCAGAGGATAAGATTGTTTTCAAAGTTTATTTTCAACAACAGCTTTCACATCACTGCATAACAAGCAGCTACTCAATATGTGAACAACTCTTCTATGTAAAGAGGTTTCTCAGATATACTTAAAAATTACACAGTTAAGGGCACTTCATAAAATGGAAAACTTCAGCATTGGAAACAGAAAACACTCTTTTAATGACCAATAATGAAGGCAAGGTAGGAGCGTGACTTTCTGTTGTACAAAGATGAATGAGGGAAAGTGGAGCTGAATCCCCTGCACATCTCTGAGACTTTTAGCTCTGACGGGGAAAAAAAGCTGCTGCCGTCACATGACGAATGCATGAAATCCCGAACAGGCAAACAGCAAAACTGTCTAAGAAATGATATGGTATGAAGAAAAGACAACACTGACTGGTCAAAAGAACGAAAACCACAAGCCAGTGCGAAAACGTGGCTAGTACCAAGCAGAGGACAGGTAGGAAACCCCCAGAGGCACAGGTTGGAAGCAGGGCTGTGCCAGCAGAACATGCTTCCCTCCAGGATCAGGACCCAAAGTTTGTGGGAATCCCCATTTCCCTGCAGTCAGCAGTTATCTGTATAGCCCCTGCTGGCAGGGGGTGGATCTCACCCCCAACCCCATTCCCTAGAGCTGTCCCTGGAAGGTAACAAGTTAAGACGGCTTCCCTCAGTGCAGCGTCTCCAGGAGCAGAAGTGCTCAGACATAGCAGCCAAGGCAAAGCCAGTCTAGCAGGACAATATGGAGTTTCCTTTTCTGTTTTCTTAAACAGATGAACAATTCTTACACAGTAAGTTACTGAGGTGTAAAATCAAGTTCTTAAGGACTGCTATCAGGACTAGATTCATGAAGACAGACTTAACTCATTCCCCTGGTGTATGCACTGAGACAGCCAAATTACCACTCTTTTTTTCCTCCAAAGGAGCCCTGTATGTTTGCTGTGACAGGATGGACACTACTCACTTAATGAACAGTAGGATTTTGTTTTCTTTTCAGCGAAGAATGTAGGGTCCCAGCTGACTTGCCACACTACTTAAGTCTCTGAATAAACAAAATTTCATTCCTCATAAGCACTTCCGTAGTACTCCTGCTACCTAACTTAGTACTTCACAAACAAGGACTTATCTGAATATATTATGAAACAAAGGGGTAAAAAGAATCCCACAGATAAAATGAATAAAGATCCAGATCATAATCATTCACTGATTTTGAAAGCCAAGATCAAGATATCTTCAATTAATTTTTTGCAGCATTTGTTTTTGCAGCACTTATACAAACACTTCATATGCTAAAGGCACAACATCCCACAGGCTTTAGCGGCAATGCTCAGCACTTCACAGATGAGACGGCACAGTCTCGTGAACACTTCCTAATGGGACACTCAGAAAATGCAAACCAGAAGTCAACCACCACCTGTGAAAAAATGGGCTTAAGGAACTTGCCTAGCACCATATAAAAACTTTTGAAGAGGCAGTATAATGATTCTGTGTTTTCCAAGATGGCACGTAACTGCCTGAAGGATGAGATCATCCTCTCGTCCTGCTGTTCCCTGCCTCCTTAGCTCTAAGCACCTTCCCTGCACTGTAACAGACAAAGAGGTTCCTACAGGTTATAGCCTCCTTCATATACAGCCTGATTTATCCCCAGGGAAGGTCTGAAAATGCACTGAAAGAAGCAGGAGACCTAGGGACAAAATGTAAATTATCTCAATGCATGAAAGAACACAGGCAAGCTACTTATATTTATTAAAAGGTTGACTATAAGCCTTAAATTTCCTTTAAATATAATACAGTTATATAGATTCCAATCATCACGTTGAATATAATTTCATTTACAGTATTACTTACTGCACAGCAGTTTAGAGTTTATTTTAGTTCTATACACTGTACCGTGTTCAGTTAGATTTTTAAAAAGTTGTCTTTTTAACAGCTTTGAGTTCTCTGTAATGAAAGTCTCTTTTTAAAGCTACTGTGTTAAAACTGTATGGCCACACAGATCAAAAAAAAAGAGGTTCTGTAACATCTCTCAACACCATAACAAGAAAAATTTTATTCAGCTGCGTGATATAAAACAACTATTTCCAGAAATGCCTGTGCAGTCCCCATCATGTAACAATAGCTTTAATAATACAAGGAGCTTCAGTGCATTTATTTTCAGGTCTTGCCACAGCTGTAATGCTAAGGCACAGCAAGGGTGAATCTGGTACCTCCTGCAAGAGTATTTTGTCTCTCCTGCTTCTCTGCGGGCAACCCAAAGACGGCAAAAAAAACAGCAGACATTCCACAACACTCACCTCTCTGGCGGCCAAGACTATGGTTGTTAACTGAGAACGATCACCCCATTCTGCTAAAAACGTTAAAGTAAAAGCTTGCACAAAGATTGGAGAAATAAAATGTAGCCACTTCTTCTGAGGTATGGTGGTGCCTGGCCCTGATTCCACATCTCCTGGCCCATTTAACAGTTTAGTTCTCTGAAGCTGTGGAGGACACGGGAAAAAAAAAAAACACCCAACCATAAGATTAGAAATGTCATCTAAACAACCCAAATGAAATAGTTAAACAGTAAAGCTAGCCATTTAGTATCTGGAATGTTATTAGCCACTGACTGCTGCATTATCAATGTAATATTTATACTAGACACCATTTAAAAAAATAGCTACATATATGCACACACAGATGTGTGTGTACATAAACACACATATATATACTTGTAATCACCTGTAACCTCCAGTTATTGTCCACCTTGTACTGCTTGCACCTAGGCAGCAATTTCAGTAGGAACAACACCTGCTTTCTAACCACTGTTTTCCTCCTATTTCTAAAGCAGAGATCCCCCTCTTCCCAAGCAGTGTCCCTCAAATTAGGATTTGATAAAATTAATGTAAAAAAAAATTTAAATAAATAAGATTAGTACTCCACAGTATTCTGTGGAAATGGACCAGTATATTAAAGCTATAACGAAGGCCTTTGTGGCAACACTATAAACCTCAGCACACATACAAAGAAATAAAAAGTAGAGACAAGAGTACACTGTTGATGTCCTCTCTGCTAGTATATACATTAAAAAACAAACAAACAAACAAAAGGACTGTATGGAGAAAGTCCCTTTTTTCCTGAGAAGCCAGGCTTGCCACAGAACTGGAATAACCTGTTGAAACAGCCTCCAGGGGCCACTTCTGCCCCATTTACCACACATTTTCTGTGTCAGATTATTAATCAGACACAGACGAACACCCCAAACATGACAGTGCCCTTCTGCAGCTTCATGGCTGTAACTATTTCATCAGCCATAATTCACAGAAAGTTTAGAACTTACTTCCTCGTCTTTTTTTTTAATTTCTGCTTGAACTTCCTCCAGCTCTTCCTGACCCTCATCTGGACTCATTTTCAAGCCTTCCCGAAGCATTCGGATGCCAAAAATTGCAAACAGTGCTGTTGACACATAGTATGTGTACACACGAGGAATAACTGTGGTGGCATAGCCAAACAAAACTGAAAAGAAAACAAATGCATCATTTAAAAAAATAAGCGTGAGGATCATAACTGTTTTTCCTACATCTAAGAAATGTTCGCTAGCAAAGTCTGCTATTCAAATATCCACCAATAAATATTGCATCTTTTGTTAATTCTGTACAATTTTTTAATTCTTTTTGGCAAGACACTCTAGAATCTCCAAACATTACTGGTCATATCAGAGACAGACAAGGCACACCAGGCAAAATTGATGTGCTGCTATTCCCAATAGTCAGTCCAAGCAACATTATCTTTCCCATCAAGGACTATGGAACTCCTGCCTTTCTCCAAGCATGCCATGAAACTATCATCTGTAATCATGTTAGGTTAATTCCATGTTTATATATGACTACATGTTGGATAGCATCTCTTACCAGTAATTTTATTTATCAGATAAAGTTAGGATAAGATTTTCTACAAGTTAAATCTACTAGACATACTCACAAATCATCCAGCTGTATGAATCCATGTCTGTATTCTTTTGCCAAGTGCAAATACCTACACGTTACTATTCCCTTCTCTCCCACACTCCCCACAAACAATGTGTCCAGCTTTGATCTTCCTTTAATTTAAAAGCACTGATCCCACTCAAAAACCAAAAAGCTACCTCCACGGTGCATCTACTTTTATGGGTATTGAAGGCAATCAAACGAAGCCAAAACTAGTTCTCAAAGAAGAAGAAATATGTATCCAGGACAAAGTATTTGCTTCTTCACAAAGTAAGACTAGTTAACATTTTTGGACAAAAAAGGCCTGTATAAATGAGAGGAAATTAGAACTCCACACCTAACATTCAAGGCTGCTTGGACCATGCGCTCACAACTGTTTCTGTTGGTTTACTCCATGGGCCATTAGCTAAAAGGCAGCATATTACCGTGTGTATTTTCTTGCACACACACTCTCAGCTGAAAAATGCACTCAGAAGTTACTACATAATCTGGAAATTAATCCACGCTGCCACTACCAAAAGTGAGACTAGGAGACCAAAATTAATCAGTCTGTACTATCAGAAAACACGGCACATACATATATGAATAACACTATTACTTGCATAGCTAAATAAAAAAAGGAGTTAAACTAAACTTCTTTTTAAAGACTGAAAATACTGAAGCAAAGCAATGCCAGAAACTATATTAAAAGGGTTTTGTTTGGGGTTTTTTTTGTTTTTTTTTTTAGCATTACTTGCATATGAGACATAGAAACAATGAAATAATCAAAATGATAAGGCAGCTTATTTTGTCACAAGGGTAGAGCTGTCTCTAAGCACAGCTTGAAAAAAAGATCCCAAGTAGTGATCATTTGGAGCCAGTGAGTTTAAGTGAGCATGTTTTCATGAAATCAAGGTGGGCAAAAACCCCAGGAATTTGCAGATACAGCTTGCGTAAAACAAGGGCAGTGGAGAGAGGTAAGAAGAAAAAAAGAAAAAAAAAAGGCTCCTTTCTAGAAAAGGAAGAAATAGGTGAGAACCTCTGAACTGGGGGATAAAGCAGAAAAGAAAGTTTTCATAAAAAAGCAGCAAGAAAGACTTAATATAGAAAATGGGAAAGCCATGATGAGCAGGAGAAAAGAGGTTGCAAGATTTACAGAATAATGCATCACCTGTGGTACTAAATAACATTAAATGAAGCAAGGAGTGCAGAAGTGGAAGAAGCATCAAAGACTGTAATATGAAGTGAGTAATTAAAGAAACTCATACAATGCTATCATTACACACAGTGCAAATGGAAACTGCTCCAAGACTGCAATAATAATTGCAACTACATATATATATAGCAATAGCTACACATCCAAAAACCATTCACAGAAACAAGAAACACTTGCCGAGAAGCCTGAAGCCAGTTAATCATCTGTCTCCAACATATATATAAACCAATGAGCACTATTTCAATTATTTCTGAAATGGGCATGGCTAGAAATGAGCACACCTACAAGAAAACTTACGCTGCTATACCTGAAGGCTGATCCATTTTACGATCACTGCTACGTAAGCACCCATGACTACAGGTTCCTTAAGTGCCACCTGACACCTCACTCCCTCCCCAGCTCTTGGCTCCGTCAGTACCACCCATCGCAAAGGATGACAGCAGAACGTCATCTTCCACTTACACAGCTCCTAGCACAAATCCAAACAGCTACACATACAGGGATACAAGTCAGGCAAGGGAAATTTGTCGTCTATTAAGAATCTTTCGCCTTAGGAGGAAAAAGAGAAGTCACTCCCACATTCCCTTTAGGCATGCTAATTTAACAGGAGCTAAAAATAAAAAGGAAACTAGCGGCCCAAAAATCAAAAGAGGTGCTCAGGCTCCCAGTCCCACGCCTCTTCCTTAAACTCATAGTGAGGTCTAGGGAGTGCGAACACCTCATTACAGGTAAAAGCCTAAATATTCAAATCTGAGACATGGTCCCCAAGGAAAGCCTTCACACTCTCCTCAAAACAGAAAACTGCATATATTGACTACCTTCATTTTAATTTCAATTAAGATTTATTGATATATATGTACCCAGCACATTTTAAGAGGTGAAACAAGAAGAGAGTGCTAACCTGATAAACATGTCATCAGTCCCAAGGCAAGCATAGCACCAGCCAGCACAGTCAAACGGTTGTATCGCATTGCCATGATGGCTGCAATGAAGAAAGTCTTATCCCCCAGTTCTGAGACGATGATGACTGAAATAGCAGCCACAAATGCATGAATAAAGCCCAAATTAGTCTTGTCAGCTGACTCTTCATTGACAATGTGAACTGGAGCAACTGGTGACGACCCCTTCTGTAAGAGGGGGGGAAAAAAACAACAAAAAAACCCACTAGTTAATTATACTTGAATAATTAGTTCGCAGAAGTACCGAGCCTTGTATTTCTCCCGTCATATCACACTGTGTAGTGTGACACTTTAAGTATATACCTCTCACGCAGCATTAATGATCATTAACTAGTTACTGGCTGACACCTACCTCAAATTGCTAGGTAGACACTTAGCAAGATCAGATCGTGCACTGATTATTAAAGCAGTACTTCACTGCGCACACTATTACCAGAACATGAGAACCACTGTTAAAACAAAACATGGGGAAAATTGCCTGAGTTCAGCTCTAATATTGCTGTCTTTCCAATCCCTGGCTACTTACTTTATGACCTTCACGAAAAAAGCAATTTTCTGATATAAATATTAAGAATTTAACTCTTCAAACTCAAATCGGGTGACTAGGGTAGCTTAGCAGAAATACGAAGTCCTTTGAAAAAACGTCAGAATCACTTTCTTCCCCTGCAGAATCTTTACATCTCAGCTGCATTAAAATTTTACTCTTTTTTTTGTACATGCTCCGTTTGTTGAAAACTAGCTTAAATACTTTCCAGTGGTCAAACCAGACCAGCAGACTCCAGATCTCACTTACCGAAGTGTTTACTTTTACAGGGCTTAAGACACGTACAGTCAAGAGCGAGACCCACAATGAGGAAGTCGATGTTCAGATGACTTGACCAGAGGCGGCTCAGAAAGCCTGTTTCAGCACATCCACCAGCAGAGACAGACTGCAACGTGTTTTAACACGGTGCCTTCACAGCATTCCACTTTTATAACCGCTGTAAGTTTGAGGGTTCAGTATTTAAAAGTTTCCATGCTCTCTATGGTATGCAATGACTTCCCAGAGTTCCTGCCCCTCTGTCAGTGCTGTAAATTTTTTTGGTTTTGATATTTAAAGCCTGGCATGCTCTATGTGCTACATCAAGCCATATGGTAATAATTTCTTTTCATCCAGTGTGCTTACCCGGCACTGGAACCCCCTAACCAAGAGCACCATTTAAAAAAGTTTTAACCCAAAGAAATCAATCTTAAATATCGAGGAAAAAAACCTGCAGGGTTTTGAGTCGCCAGAAAGCCTGCTTCCATCTGCTTCTGTGAGGAAGAGGTCGGTTAGCCCCCTCAGCATGCAGGAAAGCAGGGCACAAAAATATTTATCTGGTGAAGAAAAGCGTTAGTCCATTTTTCATAATGGACGTAAATTCTCCCTTTTAGCAGAAAGGTGGACAGCTGCAGGGCCACAGCGAAGGAAAGCCCTGCAACCTTCCCTTTTCCTGTCAAAAGAGAGGAATTTCGGGGTCCGCCGGTCTCTGAAAGGCGAAGCGTCCTGCAGGCCGGGCCCGGCCCAGCCCCGCCTCGCCTCGCCTCGCCTCACCTCACCTCACCTCAGCCCGCGGTTCAGCTCCTTGCGCCGCCGGCGCTGGCGGCGGCTCCTTCTTCCTTCCGGGCTCTTCCTCCGGAGCGGCGCTCAGCCCCGCCGGGGCCGTCAGCAGCAGCGCGGCCGCCATCAGCAGCGCGGCGGCCCGCCGGAGCAGCGGCGCGGACGGCGGC
>VWZL01006088.1:531659-594114 GCA_013396915.1 Stercorarius parasiticus
CCTGGTGAGACCCCACCTGGAGTATTGTGTCCAGCTCTGGGGCCCTCAGCACAAGAAGGACATGGACCTGTTGGAGCCGGGCCAGCGGAGGGCCACGAAGATGATCCGAGGGCTGGAGCACCTCTGCTGTGAGGACAGGCTGAGGGAGTTGGGGTTGTTCAGCCTGGAGAAGAGAAGGCTCCAGGGAGACCTTATAGTGGCCTTCCTGTATATAAAGGGGGCTACCGGAAAGATGTGGAGGAACTTTTTAGAGGGGCATGTAGTGATGGGATGAGGGGTAATGGCTTCAAACTGGAAGAGGGGAGATTTAGATTGGATATCAGGAAGAAATTCTTTACTGTGAGGGTGGTGAGACACTGGAACAGGTTGCCCAGAGAAGCTGTGGATGCCCCATCCCTGGAGGTGTTCAAGACCAGGCTGGATGGGTCTCTGAGCAACCTGGTCTAGTGGGAGGTGTCCCTGCCCATGGCAGGGGGGTTGGAACTAGGTAATCTTTAAGGTCCCTTCCAACATGAACCATCCCATGATTCTATGACAAGAAAGGAAAGGCTTTCCTTGCCTTGTGCCCTGAGAAACCAAGAAGCCAACCAGCTTGGCACCAAAGGGAGACGGTTCCCTGGGACCCCCAGGGAATGACCCCCAGCCCGCATCCCTCCTGCATGCACATGGGGATGCAGGCCAAGCCTTCCTTTCGTAAGACAGACCCGAGTGTGAGTTGGTGGGTGCTCAGGTGCTGGGTTGTCTGACCAAGTATCACTGAGTCAACTATATGACTCCGAGGAGGTACCGAAAGATATTTCAAACTTTTCATAATAGATATGAGAAAAGTAATAAAGTTTAGTGTGGGCATAGTTATACTAGTACTTCTTAATGCTCTAGAGTAAAATAAGATTTTAAGTCAGGATTCTCAGGAAAAAAATAGTTGGACTGTATTTACAAGTCTTTAAATACAGAACAACCTAATTTGGTAAGTCTTTAGTGCTACTTCAAACCACCATGAAATGAGTAGTTTAAGAGAATAAAACGAATGCCACCACCTTGCAGCTCACTGAGATTCAGGCCTGAAGTACACACAGGTTTTTGACTTCAGGAGGAACTTCTGTTGATAGAGATATGCTTCCGCAATGCCAGTGTGGCTGCCTTTCTCATGATACCTCCCACGGTATCTTTAAAGGTGTGGGTGACTTTTTCCCATATGGGATCGAATTATGTCATAAGCACTTTAATTGCATCCCAGCCAGCTACCAAACCCATATACTATCTTTTTTTTTTGGTGTAGATCAGGCTTGAGTGAAAGAAAATTTTTAAATTTTACCAATGTACTCTTCTGAACCAAGGTAGAAACCCTCCCTAAATTATTTTGACATGTATGACTGTGTTAATCCATCCTGCCAGTGAATCCCGCCAGGCAGCACATGCTCAGCCGAAGCACTCATGACATCAATAACATTCCTTTGGGAAACAATCGTTGGAGCTCAATTGGTGAGAAATATCTGGTGATTTTTAGGTAGGAGAGCTGAGCTTTCCTTACCTACCAGCTCTGTCACCTGCATGACAGTGCAGGATTAGCTCAGGAGTCAGGGGCACAGAATTAAGAGGCAAATCCCTTAAACTGGCAGCAGCCAAACCAGGGGAGCTGGGGTTGACACCGGTTTTAAAGCACTTCTAAAAATACACTGCAGATTCTCCTGGTGGAAATAGTCTGGCCCATAAAGAGGGTCCTTCCTTTGAACGTTAAACTTTTAAAACTTCAAATAGCTTTGCTCGGCAATTTTGGTGGCCAGTGTGGATGCCATTTTCTTGAGATCATGGTCTGAAGACTCCTGGCTGGGTGTATGGCATGGCCCTGCAGCGTACTGAGCAGGTCCTTGGCTTCCACTGCACCCAAGTTACGTTTTTCTGTGCAGTTTGGGCTTTGGGGGTGTTTGTAAAGTGAAAGATAAGGAATGTGGCTGTTACAGTGCCTATGAGACAGTGGTGGCCAAAGGGCTACCTGCGTGCTGCTGGAGGATGGAGCTGATGAACGACAGCAGGACCCCGGGAGGACAGTCACACACACCCAGGGACACGCAGTGCATTGTGCCGTGTCCCCCTTTGGGGTGACAGGTACCCAACTTCTTGGCACTTTAGTCATCTCCTAAATTTAACTAACCCAGAGCCATGGAGGTACAGCTCTCACGGAGGTCAGTGAACTATCAAATGTTTGATATCAAATACTCTTCCGTCAATTAACCTTTATTTAAGGAACAGAGAGCAGAAAGACTCTATGCATGGCTCCGTAGTGGATGGTAGGATCGAAGCTTTATTTCTCCTTGGCTCCCTGTGTCACCATCTGCGTTGCATTGGCTGCAACGTTACTGTCAAAGCCAGGGAAAGAGCGATTTAATCGGCACAAGCCAAGCCTTGCTCTGCACTCTACCAAGATATATAGGTGGGAAGAGAGAGAAATGAGTGTCTGAGGAGAAGGACAGCTGTAACAGACAGAGAAGATCCTTTTTAGTATCTGTTGTGTTCCTTGGCTCCAGCACTGCTGCCACATGGGGTTTCCTGTGGGGCAAGTAAAAGCCACAGCATGAATGCCATGCCCACAGACCAGCCCATGGCAGGGACCATGTGCAGCAGCTTAAAGGTGAGAAAAGCACTGTTTTGGTGAACACTTGCTCAAAAATTACTTCAGTCTACTATGAAAGAGCTGCAAAGTCCGCCCATCAGCAACTCCACACCAAGTCCCACAATGTGCCCATGATATATCTTCACCTCTGTAGTTGTTACAGTGAACCACAGGTTGCAAGTGGCAGATTTAATGGTGGAAGAAAGACGGTGATTTATATTTATGTACCAGTCCTTCCTTTGCTTGTGGATGTTGGTTCTGTCCCCGCTATATCGCAGAGCAGTTTTCAGTTAGACGGGCAGACGCTAGACATCAGGTGGGTCATTTGGCAAAGCTGGTGATGAGCAGAAGGCTGTGAAGTTGCATCCCTGAGGCTTTCTTGGCCGCAAAGTCAGTGCTTCCCAGGGCACCCCCAGCTGCCAGCTGGCTCTAGCCTCGGCCGGTGCTACAGCAGCACAGGGAAGCGGGATCTGACCTCCAGATGTGGTCCATTTGCTGGCTATTTCATCAGAGCTTAGGTAATTGGAGGAAGAAGGGAAGGAATAGATCCGTGAGTCTGGGAAATGGTTTGAAGGAGAGAGGAATTGCCAATTGGTCCTCTGAAATATACCTTCTATATTTATACTTGCAAGTTATGTTGAGGAGAAGATGTAAGTTGTACACTACTGCTTCTCATAATTGTGCATATTTTTTGCACAGCAGTTAAAGCCCTTTTCTCTAGGATTTTTTTCCCCGTTGCCGTACATCTGTGACACATTGTATCACCCGTGTGCAGTAATGATTTTCCCACTTTTTAGACGAATGGTTCCCTCTAGGTGGCACCAGCACTCTGCGGTTCCCCCCGAAGCCCGCCCGCCCTGCACCGGGCTCTGGCTCCTGCTGCCCGGGAGAGCACGGCAGGTCCCCGAGCACCCTTCCAGCATCCTCTGAACAGCCTTCGAGCATCCTTCCAGCAACCTTCCAGCATCCTTCCAGCAACCTTCCAGCATCATCTGGAGTACTGTGTCCAGTTGTGGGCTCCCNTCTGAGGGTGGCAGAGCACTGGCACAGGCTGCCTAGAGAGGTGGTGGAAGACATTCAAAACCCACCTGGACGCGTTCCTGTGCAGCCTGCTCTGGGTGAACCTGCTTTGGCAGGGGGTTTGGACTAGATGATCTCCAGAGGTCCCTTCCAACCCCTACCATTCTGTGATTCTGTGATCCTCTGAGCATCCTTCCAGCATCCTTCCAGCATGCTTCCAGTGTCCTTTGAGCATACTTGCAACATCCTTCCAGCATCCTCTGAGCATCCTTCCAGCATCCTTCCAGCAACCTTCCACCAGCAGTGCTGCAGGGCTTTCACCTCGCAGTCCCTCCTGGCATTAGCGATTTGTGACAGCTGATACACCAATAGCATTTGTAGGGTTTGTAATTTGACAATTGCAAACGTTTGTGGTTGCATGTTAGCTTTTCGTGGCAAATATGTGTTCTCAGCTGTGTGACACTTATTCCATCTTAATGGGTGGAGTTCAGCTTACCTAACTTTACCCATGTAAAAATTAACTGGCTGAAACTAGTTAGGTGGCTTCCTAGTATAACTGACGGAGATGGGTATCTCCTGAGTGCCAGGTTTTTCTTCCTAAATACAGATGTCTCAGCCGTTGAGCTGAATCATCCTCCCTCGTGAAGGTCCTCCTGGTGGAAAGAAAATCTTAAAGGATCCAGAAAAAAAATGTGTATAAATTATTTACCCTCGTGGATCTAGATTTGGTTTGATGAGTGTCATGCAAAAAAGCTTTCACCTTGATTAAAAAAAACACTTTTCCACAAAGGCCTGGGCCATACAAGAGAGTTGTCTGGGAACGTAACTGCTTTGTGCTTCCTGCTTGTTAAGGTGACGTGCTGGGACAGTTTATAGCTGCTCTAAGACACCACAAAACGCACTCACTAAGGAGAATGGAGAGAGAGCCTGAAAAGATGGTGTGCAAAGGGCGTTAAGGAGGGTCAAGGCTTGGCTGAACCATATAGGAAATGCTGGAGTGAACAGAGGAGAGCTCAAATTAATGTACCACAAAGCTAGACTCGTGTGGGCCACTGTGGACCGTAATGTCTGATAGCACTTTGTGAAATGCCTGTAGGGATGGGAGAGCAAAGGTCTGCTTTGGAGATTTCCAACTCAGACCATCATATTATTCAAAGGAATTTATCTGTGCAAGGGACAAGAATCAGCATCGCTTACTGGCCAGCCCAGAGCAGATGTCACAGCGTCTGGACTTGATAGACTTATTCACTGATTTTATGTGGTGGTTTTGGTTTGTTTTCTTAATTTATGAGGAAGAATAGGGAAATTCTTCAGTTATTCAGATACTTTTTGCTGGTTGATTTGTTCAAATTTTTTTTCCAAGGAAGATTTTAATTTGCTAACAAACGCCAAAAATCTTTGTGAGTAAAATAACTACAGGTGGGTGTCTTGGTAATGTGTGTGAGATGGGATTTGATGTGAATTTAGGATAAGGACAACCTTAAAAGTACAAATCAAGGCCACTGTCCTTCAGACCTTTATGAACAGGCTTAAAGCCAATATGGGTGAGGGCCCTAAAATCTAGATGCTCAGCTGTGGGACGTGATAATCTATGTTAATTAAGTTGGTTGGTACCAGTGGGTACCAGTAGGAACTTTAATTAGTAATGCATTCCTTGATTTGGCTAATTAGCATAATGTGGTAAAGTCACACACTTCTGTGATTTCTGGGAAAATAAACCAAGAAAGCCAACAGATTGCTACATTTTGAAGGCTAAAATACTAGCCTATGCTTTACTGGTTTTAATCATTGGAAGATAATACCGAGATACTGGGGTCAAGAAAACATAAATCACGGAGCACAAAAAAAAAGCCCTTAGAGATGTGAGAAACTTGCACTGAAACGCACTTCCCACCATTCAAGGATCACTATGTGCCCTTGGCTTTCAAATTAGAAAATGTGAGTGTTTCCACTAGCTGATGGAAAGCAGGAATTACTCTCTGATAAGAGGAGAGCTCCTGTGCAGGATTGGTGCTCCCGGGATCAGCACTGTTGTTTCCATAGCTCTTAATGCATGATTCATACACATGAATCCGTAGACTTCAAGGTGTGACTTCTACCTCTCTTAGACCCGTGATACTGAGACACATGATTTATTCACTATTGACTATTTGCTGAGTTTTCACTGATCACAGCTGGCAAGTATATATATTTAGGTGACCTGGAATCTGAGACAGTTTGGAGTTTCACTCAGGGGACAAAAGCAGCTTTATTACAGTTTGTGTGATATGGTGCTGATCACCGGCTGGTTGCGTGCTGTGAAGGCCAAGTCTGGGCAAGTTGTTGTTTGCTATATGAACCTGCATTTGGATTTAAAAAAAACCTATCATTTTCTAAGGAAGTTTGTAAGGGAGAAAACTACCTAAAGCTTGTAATTATCACTTGAATCGTTTTGATTTGCAGAATAGCTTAATGAGAAATAAATACCCCTTTAGTTAAGATTATAGTTAAGTTATGGTTAAAATGAGAGCAGGGAAGATGACTTAAAATTCCTAGGGATGCATCATTAATACTTTCTTTGTCAAAGGGCACTGGTCCATGATACAACCCCAGGGCTTGGCAGGAGCAGAATTCAGACCCTTAATAGTAGCAAATAATTGTCTGACTCTGTACCAAAAATCCTCAAAGGATTTATGGAAGACATATTCACCTGTTTCTGTCTTCTGCATATTGTTTTTTGTTCTTTTAGAAATATGCTAGAATCTATTTGCTCGGAAAATGATTTTCCTGGACTAGAGACTGCATTGAGGTACAGGTTCAAAAGTGAAGGTTTTTCCCTGAGATTCCTGTTGAAACTTTCGGACTCAAATACAAGAGCTGAGAGTTCAGGGGCACCGACTGCCTGCCAGAGGAGAAAGCCCAATGCTGAGAAAAGCCATGGAGGGCAGTTAGTTTTAATGGGGCTATCAACTGAAGAGGGAAAGCTCAAAGTAAACTTGGCAGGCGATGAGAAAGGTAATAGCGACATTTATAACTCAAAATTGGGAAGGGTCAAAATTTCCTCAAGGAAACAAAGGCCGTTTGTATGCTGCTTTATGCACTCCATGGAAATGGATGGCATTAGTGGCCCTTTGCCCTCTGGGTCTGTATGGAAAGTATTTTAACTCTGGTACCTGTTTCGTAAGAATCAGCTAGGAAACAGAAGGGAGTTTGGGACATAGCTGCTCTTCTCTGGGGCTACAGAAGTTGTTCCAGGAGGACAAAAGTTGCTTCAAAACTGTCTGAAGGGAAAGACTTTGTCTACAACCGCATCTTGTGGACCACTCTGTGTCTCCTTTCCATTTGGAGGTTGCTTTTCATTCAGAGGGCCAGCCTGAAAGCATGGCCTACGCGTGGCCAAACTCCAGAGCAGCTAAGCTGTACGTGTCTTAGCATGACCGGCGGCTTATTTGACTTCCACATTTGACTTCTCTTCCCTTGGAGAAACTCTACAGTGGCTGTCAAAAGGAGCCTGCATATAGTCCGTAGAGGTCATGGGGAGCATGGTTTGGGCAGTTGCTGTTCTACTGCTCATGTGAGTCATTCACAGCATCCACAGGAGCAAGGACTGAAAACTATCTTTTTTTTTTTTTTGTCTAAAATGTGTTGTAGAATGATCTTGGCTATGAATTTGCTCTTTATTACGTAGAACCTGTGTTCTAACTCTGAGATTTCACCTGACATGGAGAAAAAAGGGGAAAAAAAAAAAAGTCCTTATGCTTTGGTGTTCCTAGGTAGAGGCAAGTTCAAGATGTGGCCGTGGATCTAGTTACACCTCGAATATCCATATGGCCCTATTTGTAAAGAAGAGACTCCTCATTTTGTATTGCAGTGTTGTAAACAGAGAGAATTGTGAATGCAGCTGAGTTTGTTTCAGATACCCAGTCTATATATGAAATCCTGTACCAGGACACTTGCAGACCATCACCCACATTTATTGTGGGCTATGGGAATGCTATTTCTGAGTAGTAGAAGCACCTTCTCAAATGAGCATCATCCAGAGTGGGTACCTCTCCCTTGGTACAGGATGCCTGTGTTCCAGAGGTGATACTGCCTGCTTCATCAAGGCAAACACTAGGTTTGAAAATGCCAGGCTATTGCCCTGTTCTGGAAAGCAGAAGAGTATTTTATTCCATATGTTACCTGTGTTTTGCTGAGTTGTGCCATAGTATGAAGACATAGGCTTCATTCACGTATCTGCTCATACTTACTGGTCATCCTGCCTTGGGAAAGATACAGCAGCTCAATGAACCCTTACTGTCTGTGATCTGTGACTAGAAATAAATTCAAGTTTTCAACTACTAAGTACAGTTAACAGCTGTAAAAACAGCTGTAGAAAATCATTTGTGTTGCTAAACTTAAACATGTCACAGGGGAATGAAAGCTGTTTATGAATATTCAATTTTTCTTTCCATTTATCCTTATTGTATAAATATCATTCTGGCAAATTAACTCTTCCTGATTAACTCAACGCAATATCAGAAAGCTAATTTAGCATCTTTGTTTTCTTATGAATGCAAGTATTCACACATTGTTATATGGGGCAAAAAGGTGATTGCACAGCTAGTGTGTAAGGTCTGTGCTAATTCTATGTGGTTTGCGCTTCAAACTGCTGAGTGACCTTAGCAGGACTTGGTCCTAAATACATCTGAGCTCAAGCTTTCAGTCTGATGTGTGGGTTGGAAATGAGACGAACTAGTGCTGGCTGTGCAGTATTTCCAAATGAAGGTGTCTCGCTGCAAGAGAATGTGATTTTTATTCAAAGGAAATTAATTTTATCTGTAGCTTGTGCTTACAAATCCCAGTCTAGTTCTTAATGAAACCGGGAGCGAGAACAGAGTCAGCTCCACTTTAGCTCGCACATCTTGTTTTATTCTGGCAAACCCTTACTTTGCTGTGTTCTTCTTCCCTTGCTGGCATATGCTTCATTTTGTATACTCCTTTTTGCCAGCTGCTTGATTAATTTTTATCTTGGCTTGCTTTTCTAATTGATTTTTTTGTAGTAACAGATTTTTAAAGGAATTTTTTTTTTTTTCTTCCCCCGGTGTGCTTCCTGACAGAAAATCTCTAGTAAATATTTATCAGGAAAGTGTTAAATTAATAATTTTCTCAATAAATATTTATTAGAGGCGTAACACTACAAAACCCTGAAGAATTGTGATAAATATGGACTACAGCCGAGACAGAAAAAGTGCCTGAAGAGCGCTGCATGCTGCAAACATGTTCAGATGCAGCTGATCAGTGAGAAATATGGTGACTTTTAGGTAGGGGAGCTGAGCTTCCCTTACCTACCAGCTCTGTCATCTGCGTGACGGCGCACGATTAGCTCCAGAATTAAGAGGCAAATCTCTTAAAACAGCAGCAGCCAAACCAGGGGAGCTGGGGGTTGATCCTGGTTTTAAAGCATTTTAAAAAATACTCTGGATTCTCCTGGTGGAAGTAGTCTTCTCGGGTTGATAGACATGTGAGAAGCCAGACGGGTTTTTGTGACAGAGTTGGGCAAGCATGACGGCACTCACTTCATTTATGTCTGTGTGCAGGGCTGGGCAAAATAATTAATAAAAAAAAAGGCTGGAAATGGTAAAAGCAAATAAAAGGTCATCCACGAGTTAATTACCTGTAGTGCCTTACCTACAGATTTCCACTGGCACAGGCTGCTCTGTTGGTCTCTGAACTAGGGGCTAGAAAAATAAACGGTTATGAGCGGGTAGATATGATTGAGGCGTGTGGGGTCTCCGATGATAAATAATCTCAGCTCTTGTGTTCAGATACCGCAAGCAGCTTTGGCTAACGTCACGACCGACTTGCCAGATTCATTGTGTGCCGTTCAGCAATCCAGACAGCGGTTAATAAATATTCTTATTGTCCGGACTCAAAACAAAGCTGAGGTCACGCAGGGCTGGCACAGTTACCTAGGAGGAGATGCAGGCTGTGCTCTCCAGACTGCTGATTTCTGGGCTGTTTTAATGAAATCTTACCCTGACAGGCTTCAAAACCCTTGGAATGAGAGCAACAAGATGACTGTCAGAGCAATAGGGATGTATTGCTTGCGTGTGTGCCTCTGCCCTTCGTGCCGGGAGCACAGAGGAACGCACTGGCTCTGCTATACCCATGGCTCTGTTACACCCGTAGCTCTGCTGTGTTTTAACATACGGAATACTATTCCTACTGAAATCACTCACAGTCCTCGAAGCAGTTAAAGGGAGAAAAAAGGGGGAGATGAAAACAACAGTAATTTGGACCAGGTTGTCCAACCAATTTAGGTTTTTCTTTCCAACCGCGCAGCCCATAGTGGGGAGAAGAAATACAGCCACGGTAGGGTCACTAAACCTTCTAGGCTGGCTTGCCTGAGCCAGCACTCAGGGTAGACAGGGCACAGGGCAATAGGTGATAAAGACCTCTCCTGTTCTGCCCGTTGTTTACGCTATTTCAGAAGGGTATAAGCAGCCCTGTCTCCGGCTCTCATTGACAGGGATGTAGGGATAGAAGCACGGGGCATCCTGCATGATGTGCCTGGTGGGCTGGCCTGGCGAGGGGCACGAACACTGCTGGCCAAGAAGACAGACCACGGCACGTCACAGCTCTAACCAGGCCAGAGTGACTCTCCCTGATCCTTCAAATTCAGTTATCTTGCCGATGATTTAGATCTTTTTTTCAGGAGTCTCTCCCTATTCAGCAAAGGATTAAACCCAAGCTTATGTGGCTTTGCTGAACAAGGATAGAGTTAAGCTCAGGACCTTCCTCATATTTATTAGCACGATAGTCAGAGATCTGGCTGTCATGAGCAGCATATGTAAGAACTGTGAAGGCCCACTGAATGGCCAGCCTGCTGCTCGTCACTCCTGCATTTTGATGGGACCATCTGTGCAACGCTCATGCCGAGTCCCTCTGCTTCCCCTCAGCCCCTGCCTGACCTGGTGCCTGGGAACTACGGCACTTGCTTCCTCCCTCCCTGTCTCTGCAAAAATCATAGAATCATAGAATGGTTTGGGTTGGAAGGGACCTTAAAGAAAAGATCACCCAGTTCCAACCCCCCTGCCATGGGCAGGGACACCTCCCACCAGACCAGGTCGCTCAAAGCCCCATCCAGCCTGGCCTTGAACACCTCCAGCAAAGGGGCATCCACAGCTTCCCTGGGCAACCTGTTCCCGAGCCTCACCACCCTCAGAGTGAAAAAAAAAAAAAAAAAATTAGTTTTAGCAGTATCTCCTCTGCTTACTGGTGCCCAGTGACCCATAGGAGGGTCTGGTGGAAACCTTTGCATTCAGCATTTCCTGCCAAGATCACCCCTTGGCTTAAATTCAGCTCCTGACCTGCTCAATGAGCTCCTCTGAAAATCCATCCCGGCCAAGGAAACATGCATCTAATGACTAGTTTTCATTTCATCCCGATCTGGACAGTTTTAGCCTGCTGTCCTGCCTAATTCACCTCCTAATGGAATCAACAGCTTCCAACTTGTTTGAGGACTTCAGGAAAAGCACAGTTTAATTCCCAGCGACCTGTGCTGGAGCGATATCTGTGCTGGAAAGGCAGCTTCGGTGTTCGTCACACCTAAAAATGCTATGACAGTGGGTGTTTTTCTCTGCTCAGCTCCTTCCTTTTATCTGCATGCAGCATTTGTTTCCACTTACTTCTAGAGAGACTTGGAAAGTGATCTGATGAATTAGAAGAGGCTACTTAGGAGGAAATGAAAATAACTCTACTCCGCTCTCTGCGACTTCCTCAAGTCTCTCTGTGACTAGTACTAAGCTGTTATGATACAGGATTTTTGAGATGCCAGGGAGGGAAAAACAAAGGGGTTTCTGTGTAACACTAAGTTTTCCACCCTGGGGTTTTGGATTCCTGTTTGTGGGATGGACAGGGAGTTATCCCACCGCTGCCCACCAGCAGCGCCGAACCCTCGCGTGGAGGGGTCTCGCCTTGCAGGAGCTCCAGTCTGGTCTGTACCGAAACCCCTGTACGCTCCCAGAGAAACAAAAGGGGATTCTTTCTTCATTTCTCATCGGAAATAAGGAACAGGCACAAATCTTAGCAAGAAACGCCATGGGTTCTTACTTACCTCATTTCTTTCTGCTTTGGAAATCAAATGTGGTTTGTCCTGATCCCCCCAGGACAGTGGGGCTGGTCTGAACATGCCACTGCTGAGGATCCAATAAATTCTGCTATTTTAGCTTTTTTATAAATATTGAACTGTATTTTGTGTTTTTCCTGTGCAAAAGTCTCCCTCTCTCTTTCTCTCCCTTTTTCTCTCTCTGTGTCTTTTTTTTTTTTTGTAAACCATGCAGGAAATGTTTTGGAAGGGAGAGTCAAGAGACTTAAGTCTGGAATTTTTATGTACACCAGAAACTTAAATGTGTGGTTCAAGCTGATAAACTTACCACACCTCTTTCTGTTTTCTTTATAGACTTATTACAAATATCTGGCTTGGAACTGAGATTTATGGTGTGAAGAAAAGAAATATAGACCATAGAGACATGAAAAGATAAATCTCAGGAGGAGACATAAAAGGGTTTGTTCAACTTTTAAACTGTTTCTTAATGAAACAAAATAACAAAAAAAAAATCAGAACACTCATTTTTTAAAATGTTCAAAAAGAAGCTGTTGAACATTAGTGATGCTACGTGTGAAATATAACCTCTATTGTTTTGTGCCTGTGTTGAAATTACGTATCGAGCGTCCAGTCCTGAGTTTCTCGTAGCATCACCGTTTGCATTGCTCTCAGCTGGAGGTTTGTGCAAAAACAGAAAGAGCAAGAACAGAGCGTTCAAGCTAGATTTTGAAACTAGAGCTGCCCAAGATTTGCCAATGGTGCATTTAGGAGCACTTTTTTTGGATTCATTTCGGGTGGAATACTTTGTGAAAAAGTGTACACTTCCATGATATTTAATTGAGAAAAGAATAAATAGAGAATTTGCATTTTTGCTTTTTCCTTGTATGGCATTTTAAATAATTCTAATCAAAATGAGTCTTTGTGACTTCGGTTTTGACAGGGTCATGGACTCTGAAGCCAGTGTGAGCATACAGACCCCCTTCTTCCCCAGCAAAGACGTGAGACTGCTGTGAAAGTTTGACCTAGAACATCTTTTAGGGGAAAAAAGGGCATTTACTCTTGACTTAGAAATTTTCAGTGGTTCAGAATTCCCACAGCCTTTGTTCCAGTGATTAGTTATTCCCACAGGCAAAGAAGTTGCACTTTACTTCTAATTTGAATTTGTGAGGCTTCAGCTTCTCACTTTTACGGACTTACACCTTGGTCTTCTATGGATTTAAAAATCCATCTCGCAGACTCAACACAAGTGCATGCACCTGTGATCAAATCGTCCTTGTTCTCATTTGTTAATTTAGATAAGGACCACCACTTGCATCTGTCCATGAAAGACACAACTCCTTTATGGCTGTGTGTGGAATCTCTGTCAGTCGAGCAGAGTCGCTCTTTGATTGCAAGCACCAGAATGAATCCCACTGTTCTGGCAGCAATTTCATCTGTGCCAGACAGAGAAGAAGTCTAACCTTCCTACTCGGTTTATATTATATGACCGAGAATTGCACAGGCCATCCTATTGCAATTATTATCAACCAGTGCCCCATTAATACCTAAATACAGTTTAGTTTGAATAAGACAGTGTGTTCATTTGGTCCACCTAATTGTTTAATAGTTGAACCGAAACCTCAAAAATTTTGCAGGTCAACATCATATGTCACTAAAATTGTGTGAGGATAATTTTGTGAAGTCAGTAGGTTTCTACAGTGTTTACAAATAACTGGATTATGTCCTAGGTCCACTTTTAGGTTTTTATTGAGGGTGTTTTTGCCTAGAGTGGAGCTCTTTTGCCTTTGAAAAGGGGGATTTTAGGAAGGTGTAGACTCAAACTAACATTTTTGAAAAAATATGTGCTGTAAGTCTATGCAATTCAGTCGTCTAATTGCCCAGATAAATAAATAAGGATTTACTTTCCACTGGGAAACTAGAAGATCCTGCATGAGGAACTTAATTGTAGCTTTAGTCTGTCCCCACATCACTGGTGAGGGTTATTGACCTTTAATGGTTACTTGGTGCTCCCCGTGAAAGGAATTCTTGAGTCTTATAACGACAAGTAGCCACACCATGGTACTGCCACCATGGCTGCTCTTAGCAGGCACCTTTCCAAAAAGCTAGGTAGGTGTTCCAAGGCCAAAATGACTTTAGAGATGGACCTACCCATTCAACCCCATCAGGATGCCTCTCAGATAAAGAAATGAGACACCTCAGTAGGAACAGGTGGGGAATTTATGCTGCTCCTACCCGAGTTGTCATTTCCCTGGGGCTAAATAAGATATTTGCTCCTGGCCCTTTCAAGAACACTAAATTAACTGAAAAGAAAATCCAAATGTACACAGATTACCTCTGGGCCCTAAAAAATGAGATTGCCGTGAAGAATTATGTAATTCTCAAATTCGAGCTCCAGCCAGTGCAAACCTTCAAGAGCAGCCTCATCTTTATGGGGATCTACTCCGAGCTTTAAAGCATCGATGGCTCCGTGCTTTTGTCATGAGCACGTAGTAAATGTGTCTAAACACAGCTACTGCCAATGTCTGGAAGTTACCAGCTAAGGCAGAAGCAGCTAATGGAGTACAGCACCAGCAGGCTTAATAAATGTGCGTTGATTTTAATGTTATGTGGAAATTTTAATATTCAAGTGACTAGATTACTATTGATTGCATTGCTTATTCTAAAAATGCTAAAGATAAACAATTACTAAAATTCATATGTTAATTTGACTCAAATGAAATGATTTAAAGTAGAAGGAAAAAAATGAAAACAAAGCATTAACAAATTCTTTTACTCACTTTTTTTCTGGTAAACAAGACGTTTCTGTGATACAACTGCTGTTTGACTAAGACGAAACATTGATAATTATAATGTATTATGAGCCAACCAAGTATTTTCCATTTGAACAACGATTTTCACTTAGCACGTTGATGTTGACAGAAAAAGACCAAAGGCACCCTTGTGACTTTACCAGCATGTCATAACAAAATGAAGGCTTAACCTGTTTCTGAAGGATTGACTTTCAAGCAGGAAACTGGGCTATTTTGGAAACTTAGCTAATGACACTGTTATTTTTTCTCCTGAGTGATAAGGCTGATGGATACATACCACTTGTATTTTGCTTAATCCTTTTTCTCCCATGCTCAGGACTATCACTTACACCACGGTGTTGATCAATCAATGTATATTAGCATCTAGCTCTACTGACAAATGCTCTGGCTCTGTTGTTTGCAGCTGTGAATTTATTTTGACAAAATTATCTGACACACGGTATCTTTTTTCCATTGGAGAACTGTAAAGACTAAAATTTTCAGAGGGACCCAGGAGGATTCAATGAATTCACCTCTTAGTGAAACCCCACAGGCACCAAGTGCCCAAGTGCCCCGGGAGTCCTGAAAAACCCAGCTAAAAACTAATTAGGATCTTCCTTATGCTCCAAAACAATGTCACAGTACATCTCACATGATAGAGTAAGTTTCTATAAAATTTGGAGATATAAGAGCGATAAATACCCAGACTTAGGAGATTTAGAAAGGGAACCAGTAACAGTGGCTACCACAGGTGTTCAAACTGTTAATTATTTTCACTGAACCTTTGCCAAGGTAGCTCCCCAAAATAAATTCTTACAACAAGCAGACAGTAAAGGATATAATTGTATTCCAGATCTCTGCAATGTCAGTGCTTGGCTTCCTTATAGAATTTAAAATATATTTTAACTGATGGGGAAGAGTCTCCAGTTTGAAGAGAAGGGATGCTCAACAAAAACATGAATTTGCCATCGCCCGACACTTCTGCAAGGTCACGGGGGCAGATAAACAACTTCCTGCAGCTGTGGCTACATCTGGCACACGACTGAGGCAGAGAGCGTGCTTCGCAAAGATAAACATATCAGGTTGTATCTCCATAGTCTCCTACACTTCTGGATAAAGCCTGGGGAACTGAACTTGGCCCTGCAGCGCCAGCGCTAATTAATATCTGAAGCTGCTTCGGCTCTAATGAATCAAAGCAGTGAGTTTAGAACCACCCCGCTCCAATAATGTATAGTGACCGTGGGTAGCTTGGTGCCGCTGTGCTGCCCCTGAAGCCCCTGGTGATATTTCTCACCTGGAGACTGTATCTATTGTCAATCTGCGGGTGAGATGCTTCTGGGGCAGCCTGCTGCTGGATACCTGCGCTGGGAAATGGCTTCCTCGGGGCCTGGGGTTAGAGGCTGGCCCCTGTGTTCCTAAGACACATTTTTAGAAGACAATATCTCTCTACGAATCGTTTCAATTTAGCAGACTCAGTTGGTGGGTATTTCTGGCATATTGTCACACAAGTAGTTGTTTTTTTCCTCAAAGGCTGTCACGGTGTTTTTGGGTGTAGGGTGGGATGGCTTTTGTTTGCTAACTGAACAACCTCAAATCAATAAATGATTTTCGACTGACCCCGGGTTGAAGCTGTTTGGCATATGCAATGAGACAGGCCAAGTTAACTTTAACCTGGATGGAAGGTTACCAAAAGGAAGTAATGGAAGGATACCAAAAAGGAATTAATTACGTTTTGCATCATTTTTGTATTTGGACAGTAAAATAGTATTGTACAGCTGGAGAAGCATTTCCCTTGTAGCTTCTTGGGCGAATTGCATGTGGGTGCCTCTGCAGGTTTCTGAAGGGAGATCCAGTCCTGAAAAGGTGCCTCCCTCTCTCCCTGGACTATTCCAGGAACCCAGTTGCCCCAGAGGGCAATCCAGACCCTCCTCTGAAGCTGGAGAGGAGCAGCCCACTCACTCCTCTGCTGAGGTTGGGCGCCCTGTGGAGTAGGGAAGAGCATCTGAAAGGGAAGGGCAGGCAATGCCCAGCATTTGGATTATTTTATATATTATTATTTTGTATATTGGTTCAATGGGAACTATATTGGTACGGTCTCATGACTGGGAGCCCCAGCCCCCTGAGCCTGGCGGAGCACCTGAAAAGTGCCCCACATGCTCTGTGCAAGAAGTCCTTGGAGAACCCGTGTCCCAGGCAGTGCCTGGACAAGTCTATCCATGTAGGACGACAGGCAATGGCTTTAAACTAGAGCAGGGTGGGTTTAGATTAGACATTAGGAAGAAGTTGTTAACGATGAGGGTGGTGAGACACTGGAACATGTTGCCCAGAGGGGTGGTGGAGACCCCATCCCTGGAGACATTCAAAGCCAGGCTTGATGAGGCTCTGAGCGACCTGATCTAGTTACAGGTGTTCCTGCTTACTGGAGGGGGGTTGGACTAGGTGACCTTTAAAGGTCCCTTCCAACCCAACACATTCTATGATTCTATGATCCATAACACATGGCAGAGGCAGCCCTCTGTGGATGCAACACGGCGGAGGGGCTGGGCAGACACAGAGGTCCTGAGGAGCCTTTGGCCGCCCTCTGTTCCATCTCAGATAGCAGCTGGTGATGGAAGGATCACATTTGTACCTTTTGTACCAGCCACATACCCATCACAAGGAGCTTTGCCCATCCAGAGGAGAAGCAGAATTCCTCCTCTGCCCTTAGCTTGACAGTTTGCACTGAGGAATAGTTGTTTGGCTGCGTGGTTGTGTTGGTAGGAGCACCATTTCCTTGCTTGCTTATGTGTTGGGCAATTGCTGGCCCTATTACCTGTAGATGCTTACGGTATCTTCCATGAGAAAACTGAAGTTGCTAGGACCTTGGCCCCAAATTTATCCTGTCTGGAAAAATCATAGTTTTTGGCTGAATTTAATTCAGTTTAGTGAACAAGCAAATGAAATTCATGAGTTATAAAACATCTCTTTTCTTTGCAAAAGCCCCAGTTCTGTAGCAAGCCATGTCAGGTAAGTATTTGTCCACACTTCGACACATCAGAGGGAGAACTGTAGGAGCTGAAAATATACAAGCCATTTGATGTTGTGTTTCTACCCCGCTTCCTGGCAGACACCTCTCGGGGATGACAAGGGAGTATCATTTTTACATGACGGTGTTTCTACCAAACTGCTGATAGAGCCCTTCACAAGATCACAGAAGGGTCCGTATCATCTGATTAGCATTTAGAGAAGCTGGTCGGCCGGGAGGGAACCGCAGGAGACCAGAGGCTGCCACCCTCCAGGGCTGAGAGAGGAAAGACTCAATCAGTGGTTGATAAGGCTGAGCAATGATAAATCACAAACAAAACTCCAGGCTTAGGAATTCACAGCACAATCTGTCATGAATTTCCTTCCCTTCCCTCCCTCCCCAATATCTGATGAGAATTTGCCTTTTAAAATGGTCTCTGGCAGTACAAGAAACCAAGTCAGCGAGAACTGCTGAGCTGCGCCTGGCTTTTGTTAGTTTTCTTAGGGCTCTTTTTATTTTTTTGTAACTATATCTTTGTGTGTATGTGTGTCTCTAGGTCTATTTATGCAAATTTGGCTGCTAGTAGGTGATAGCAGGAGGAATTTTAAAGTTCAGGGACCATTTTTGTAATGTTAAAATGCAAAAAAATCTCATGTGAGAAACACTTGGTACCAGCCTATTGACACTTTAAAAGAAGGAGATCTGAAACCTGCCTAGGAGTCCCAGTTCCCCGGTGAAGCAGGCTGCAAAACCCTTTAAACGGTCATTTTAGAATTGATTTCCAGTGAAAAGACCTTCTCTGCAGGAGGTACTTCTGCTGGGAAGAGTGCTCTCCACATCTCCACAGGTTTCTAACCTGTGTAAGCCAATGCACAGGCTGGAGATGCATCTTCCCAGGCTGTGGCTGTGGAGGAGAAGGAGCACTGTGGTGTCAGGACGACACATTTACTGAACGCACATCTCCGCACCCAGCTGCCGTGAATGACCGTGCGCTTGTAGGTCTCTTCTGCTTCCCCCCCTCCTCCCTGTGTTCACCATTTAATGGATGAATAGGGAAGATGCTGAGATTTTTAGTTCTCCCTTTGCCTAAGTATGGTATAAATAGGACTTAGCAGAGTATTTCCCCTGATTCCAGCACTTATAGTCGCGCGTGTACGTCCTCTCTCTCACTTTTAGGGTACGGTGAGCAGCGGTGGAAGCAGGTCCTTGTTTCGTCTCTGTCCCTGGGCACAGGAGCTCCCTGTGGGCTGTGAATCCCCTCCCCAGCACCTTTTCCACGCTGCTCCTTACGCGAAGGCTGGGGGCAGGTGAGTGCTATGACCCACCTTTTGTATAAATCAGTTCCCTTCGTCTCCTCAGAGAGACGCCAGGCGAGCAGAGCATGCAGGAATGGCACATCTCGCAGCTGCATGCCCGCTGCCCCTTGCTTCTGCAACACACGCGTGCTCCGGGCTCAGAATTGGGGTCAAATAATCCACATCTACCCAGCTGACAAGCTAAAAACAAGGAAGAAACAAGACTGTTTGAATGGACCAAGTGCAGAGGAAAAAAACAGGGATTTGAGAGGGAGCAATGGCCAAAAAAAAAAAAAAAGTCAGAGACCACAAAAAAGCAGGAAAGAAGAAAAGAAGGTACTTGGGGAAAAATCCACTGCAGCGACCATACAGAAATTGCACATTCTGCTGCCTAGTTTGAGGGATGGATGGCAGGAGCTGCGCTGAGCCTCTCTCAGAACTGCGCTTTAGAAATACATTAAAACATTGGCTAGTGTCCTTGCGATGAAACCGGTGTGTTTTAACCTAAACACCAATGTGATCCTCCTCCTTTTCCACGGGATGTTTTGGGGCGGTGTTGCACTGATCCACTGTAGCACCTGATAGGCTGAACTGCAGAAAGTATAAATGTTCTTTCCAAAATGATGAGAGAGAGAGAACGGTTACCAGAGGGTAAAAATCATGTATCGCACGGCTGTGATAGTCTGTTTTTTTACATCTGTAGCAATTCTTGCCCTGTAAGAGCAGCAGGATTCCTCCCAGGGATGCCCGAGCTTGCAGAAATGCTGACGCTAGCCTGATGCTGGTGCTAACAATGCGCAGTGCTTACTCTTATTAGACAATAACATGTACCCTGGGGTGTCTTCTGGCTTTTGATTAAGCTCCCTGGGATTCCGGCTTTGTAGATTGGCCATTGTAAATGGAGAGGCAGAAGAAAGATGCGATCGCCTCTGCTCCGAGGGTGGTACAACCACCTCTCCCGGCAGGAAGCGTTCAGATGCCCTTGATGACAATGGGCAAACAGACAGTGTTTTTGTTTATTTTCTCATAAAGTGCTGATGAACAAATGAGGCAGAGGCATTAAGAAGCTCACGCTGTGAGGAGAGATTTGAGTTTATCAGCTGCTTCTTGGCAGGGTAAATTTTAAGTACAGTGAGAATATAAAGTGATCCCTCCCTGAGGGGTGAGACTCTAGAATTTTGTTTCATAAATGAAAGGGGAGGAAGGCTTGCCTTAGAGATTTGCTCTTTTCTTGAGTCAGGTTTGAATAATACAGTTTATTTTCTCTGACCTTGTTTGGTGTAACATGATCACGAAACACATCACAGCTAGCTAGTCTATAGTTGAGGGGCAGTAGAGGATGAGACGAAGCATTGCTTAGCAATATGGTTTAGTGATGGGCTTTGTCAGTGTTAAGTTGATGGTTGGACCTGATGATCTGAAAGGTCCCATCCAACCTAGGCAATTCTAAGATTCTGTGATTCTATCTACGGATAAAGGACAGTCTTAGAAATACTTAAATCTTCCCTGACTAACAGGCTAAACTCTGCTATTAAACTTTGTACATTTGATGGTCTAAGCCCTACGATGCAAGGTGCTGTTCAGAACTTGGGCTGGTATTTACTGTTGCTGAAATCATCACAAATGGCTTGAAATGCTATGTACAGAACTTTGCCTGGCAAAAAGAGGCAATAATGGTCCCGAGCGATCGCACACAGAGCTCCATCCTGCTCCATCCTGCAGACCTGAAGATACGGAACCTCACAACGAGCACACACAAGTCTTCTTTCTCCTGGTACTCTTACGCAGGACGTCTTTATATATTTCAGCGGAGAACTCATGCTACATGGCAGATTTGGAAAACATTTTGGAATTGACGTTGTGAAGCAAAGTGGGATCTTCCCTCCAAAGTGTCTAGAGGCCAATGGCCACGTCCACGTGATCTCTTGTAAAAAAGGTGATGCCATATGGCAGGAAGCCATTTATCTGGCTTCATTGCTGTAGGGAGTGAAAATTGACAGGACAATGCTATCTGCAAGGCTCAGGGGGCTGGGTCAAATCCTGCTTACCTTACTTATGTAAATAGTTCCCCGCATCTCAATAGCTCTGTGTTGTTACAAACTGTCCTGATTTGCACTTTGCAAACGGGAGAGCAGAAATTGCTTCCAAATCTTCCAAATGGAGCTTTTTCCCTCCAACATTAAAAAAGCTTTGTCCTGCCCAACAAGATCTGTCTGCACTCCTGCAGAAACCCAGTAGCATTTCACAGGGAGTTTTCTTTTGAAGTTTGGCTGTGTAAGACAGGAGGAAAACCTTCCCTCCCAAGCATAATCCTGTAGTGTAAAATCAGCTTTATATTTATTTATTTTGACATTCAAACCGCTCTTTTTAATGCATATGTATAAGCTCTTAGGGATTTAGGTCTTCATGGCTTGGTGATTTGCCTAGTATTTCTCATAGTCTGCTATACAACAGAGCTATTTTTAAGAAATCCCACAGTTTTGGCTTTGCCATTCCTTTACAATGGTTGGAGAGGGAAGGCTGGGGCAGGTGGGGGGGTGTTTAAACAAAATATTCAAGGGTGGTTTTCCACAACCAGGAACTCGAACCTCTTGAATTACTGCCAGGTCTTCCTCTCCGATCCGTCTGAAATGACTTAGAGCCGGCGCAGGTCAGGTCTGAGCTTCGGCAAGAGCCGTCCCGTGTTAGTCCCAGGGAGACCCCCTACACTGCACCTGCCTTTGAAAAATAGAAGATTGGCATGGTGAAGAAGCACTGAAAACAATAAAGAAGGGTGCAATGGTTAGGAAACTGTCCATGAGTGCAGGCCCCACCTGTGCGATGACCTTCTCTGCTGCAGTCTTCCTGTGCAGCTGCGGCCGAGCCCCCAGGGCTGCTGTCTGTAAAGGATGGGGGGCCCTACAACCTAATGGGATCACCTCCCCAATGGCCATGAATGCAGTGCTCAGCCCCCCTGGGCGCCCCAGCTTTCACCGCCGCACTTTCACCAGTGCCTATGGTGGTCCTTCTGGAAGGGTCCCAGTCCCAGCAGCACCTTGATGCCCATGTCTCACCCAGGAGTGACCTGCAGTCACTTCCTCCCATTGCCTGACACTGTTGGAGGCCAATTCCTTAATTCCCCCTTCCACCAGATGATGCTGACTGGGGAGAGAGGGGGAGAACTCATGCATAGTCTTGGATTTGGGAACAGAGATGTGAGGTAGAAATTGATTTTGAAATGTTTTGCTTAGTTGTTTAAGTATGCATGCATTTCTTCTGAATAAGATGCAAAATATTATCATAAGACGCAGCAATTCAGATGTGCTCATCTGGAATTAAATGCAATCTTGATTTGTTAATTTTGGCATTTGTGAGCGTGTGTGAAGCTGGAAGAAGAAGGATTCCTGCAGATCTGTGTATTGGCCTGGCAGGAGACTAAAGAAATCGAAACAGCATAAAACCTGGGATAGGATTTGGTCTGCCTAAATCCCACACTGATCCTACTTTCTTGGGCTGGTTAATCTCTCTACTGAAGCCAGAAATTATAAGCATAGTGTTAGCAAACCCATACCCACACTTTTAGGCCTGTCCCTCTTTTTGCACTAATCAAATTGCTAGAGAACCCCCCAAAAATGGGGTCTCTGTCTCCTCCAGTTGAAGGAGCCCCTCTGCCTGCATCTGACCAGTACATGCAGCCATTCATCCGCCTGCCGAGCAGCCAGGGCGAGGAAACCCCTCAACAGCCCTTCAAGGCCGGGTCCTCTTCCTCCGGGCAGGGGGATCCTCTGGCTCATCCTTCCCCTCTCGGGGGCACCCTGGCAGAGGGTGGAGCACTTGATTTTACCACCATGTAGGTAAGTTAGGCACCTAAATTAGGCAATGAATCAGCTGAAACATGGCATTGTCTCCATCTTTTCCACCAAGTGAAGATGTGCCACACAGCGTCGTAGAATCACAGAACTGCCTAGGTTGGAAGGGCCCTTTCAGATCATCGAGTCCAATCATCAACCTAACACTGACAAAACCAGTCACTAAACCATATCTCTAAGCACTACGTCTATCTGTCTTTTAAATACCTCCAGGGATGGTGCCTCAACCACTTCCCTGGGCAGCCTGTTCCAGTGCTTAATAACCTTTTCAGTGTAAAAATTTTTCCTAATATCCAAGCTAAACCTCCCCGGGTGCAACTTGAGGCCGTTTCCTCTTGTCCTATTGCCTGTTACCTGGGAGAAGAGACCGACCCCCACCTGGCTATAGCCTCCTTTCAGGTAGTTGTCAAGAGCAATAGAGTCCTTTGATCTTGGTAGCCCTTTGTCTCCCTTGCACTTCCAGTGGCACACCTGAGACATGGCACAGCTTCAAGGGAAGGACAGAAACAGGTTAAAGCAACTGCACTCCTCCATCTCCTATCTAACTAAATGAAGAACATTAACACAAATTTGTTCCACACACTGATTTACCTGCATGGATGGGGCTCAGGATTTATATTTTGGAGGTCAATCTGTTATTTACATACTTTTCCAAGTATTTGTAAATCCACACTTACATATAGGAGGAATATTACCATCGCACTTTGGCACCAGTTCCCACATCAGTTTAATCTTCTGTATTCATAAAGGGGATCTACAGGGAAGACGGGTACAAAATTTTTAGCAGGGCCTGTTGCGATGGGACGAGGGGTAATGACTTTAAGACTAGAACTTAGGAAGAAACGCTTTACAGTGAGGGTGGTGAGACACTGGCACAGGTTGCCCAGAGAGGTGATCGATGCCCCATCCCTAGAAACATTCCACGTCAGGTCGGATGGGGCTCTGAGCAACCTGATCTAGTTGAAGATGTCCCTGCTCATTGCAGGGGAGTTGGACTTGGATGGCTTTTAAAGGTCTCTTCCAACCCAAACTATTCTATGATTCTATAATGATAAAGTCTACCATTTTTCAGGTCTTAAAAATTAGGCTCCAAATTAAAATACATTCCTTCCCTATGGCTCCGTCTGCATAATATAACACCTTTAATGTGGACACTAAGGGCTTCACTGAATTTCCTATGCTCAGGTACAAGGTACCATTAGAAATTCCCTGGGGTACCCAGGGCACTCCAACGGGTGGGCAGCTATGGCAGGTGGTCTTCAAGGGACTTACTCCTTCCTGGAGGAGTCCTGTGGGATACCCCAGGGCATCTCCAGAGGTACTACATGCAATTTATGGACAGCTGAGTCAAGCCTTCGCTAACTTAATCTTTGTCCTCTCTGCTACGGTTTTAATTGGTTGCTTTGACTCCCGAGTCACTCAGCTCCCTAAATGTTTGTTTTATAAAAAGCAATTTAAAATAGAAATATAGAATGGTAGTAATGAGGGATCCCACTTCTGCTAATATTTTGGCTTAAGTAAGTTACTCTGTGGAAAGGTCTATCATGGCTTGTTTTTCTAGAAAAAAATGTTATGAATAATGAAGGAAAAATGCATTCAAAGGAATGAAATTTCTAAATGATAATTTATGTCATTTTCATTATGCTCTGTAACTCTTTGAAAAAAGTTCCATTGTTTGGTGTTATCAGGAATTCCAGTGGGAACTCCCTGGAGAAAGGTGCAGTTGGCTCAGTAAATGGCTTTTCATTTAAAACATTGCTATAGATGGGCCCATACGTGAGATAAGAAGGAGGGGGAGGTTAAGAGGAAACAATAAAATATGCCAAAATGTTCTGAAATTATGGTGCTGAGTTGATATTATTTTTTTCATTTCCTTTTTTTCCTCCTGCATTGTCATATGAAGAACATGGCTCATATTTTCATATTTTCATCAAGTGGACAATACGGCTTCAAAGCTCTGGGAGGAAGGGGAAGGCTTTCTTCCAAACTTTTCAAAACCTCTGCTCTGTCACTAAAAGCAAATGCGTTTATAGCAGAGTAATTAGTTGAAATTTTATTTACTGCAGAGACTTGCACTTTGGTTGCTTGAGGGTTCAAGCAACTACTTCTTTGGAGTCCGTACCCTGTGGAGCAACAAGAATTGTCAGGTTGGCAGAGGATGTTCCTCATTTCAGGGAAAAACAATATGTACAATTAAGGATACTTCTTCTGACCCAAACTGTGGGTCTGAGTTGGGGTGGTTTTGGTTGGTCCCTCCTTCCTAACCCTTTTTTTTTAGACACCCATTTAGATGCAAGCAGCCCACCCCCACTGCCCCAAACAAAACAAAACAGAACAAAAAAACCTCAGCATTTTCTTGCTCCATTTTCAGCTCTCACTCAGACCCTGTAAATGTGCAGCTCAACCCCAGTCCTTGCAGGTAACTCATATTTTAAGAGAAGGTTTCTATTTTTAACCCATCCTGTTCTTTCAAGAGCCCAAGTATTTTGTGCATGTACCCTGCGTAAAGGAGAGTGGATCTCATGCCCCCCATTTCAGTTTGATTTCGCCCAAGTCTCATCATATCTGTGTGTTACAGAGCTGAAGGAATAAAAAGAGCTTGTGTTACAAATTCCGTTTAATGTATTCTTCTTTTGCATTGAAATTTGCAGTTCTTGGTTTCTCTTCAACAGACTCTGCTCTTCCCCTTGTTGCCTGAAAGACTGAAGCTTAAATGCAGTGATATTAAGGTCAATGTCACTCATGCTGATAACTCAGAGAAAAAAATCCTGTGGAGTTTTCAAATTACGGCAAGCTTTGTATGGTTTTACAGCAAAAAAATGCAAGCAAACTACTAGTCTTTGTATTTCTGTGGTGAGAGAAGCATTTCAGGGTTCTCCACCATACTTGCTCCCAGACTTTTACAGGTCAGAGCAGTGCAGTTTGATTTGCTTGGTACTACTAGTGATTATTAAAGTTATTTGCTATTTCTTGTTGCAGATGTCAGCCCTTTGAATTGGTATTGCTCGTGCTGGTTGTCCGCTTCAGGGTACTTTTGAAAAAATGGCGTGGCTAGAAAGAGTTTAGTTGTTTTCAAGGATAAGAAATACGAACATGCTGCTTTCCAATCTTAAAATGGCCGGGTTTGTTTGGAAAACTGTTGCTCCCCACTTAATAAAGAATTCAAGTTAAGATGTGCATTGATCCTGTGCACTTTTTTTTTCGATATAGAAATCTTTTTAAAAGTAGCCATGACCTGAAAATTTGATCTAGAATTTTTTGCCAACATCTCAGAACAGTCTTTCCTGGATGAACTCCCTCTGTGTCAGCTCTTGCCGTACACCACCTCCGCTCAGCACCTGGGTCACTTGACGGCAGGATGCCAGGGCAGAGATTGTGCCTGGTGTATTGCCTGTCAGCTCCCGGGTTTTAGGAAGTAAGATGGCAATCTGAAGGAATGGAAAACACCACTGTTCCCCATTAAGGCCAAGATTATCTCTCCTTGCTCGTGGACTCCATCCTTCCAAATAAGAAAGTGGGGCCTGAGAGTCCTGGTGGACAATGGGATGACCATGAGCCAGCAATGTGCCCATGTGGCCAAGAAGGCCAATGGTCTCCTGGGTAGCATTAAAAAGACTGTGGTCAGCAGGTGGAGGGAGGTTGTCCTCCCCCTCTACTCTGCCGAGGCCACAGCTGGAGAAGAGAAGACTGAGAGGGGATCTCATCAATGCTTATCAATATGTAAAGGGCGGGTGTCGAGAGGATGGGGCCAGACTCTTCTCAGTGGTGCCCAGCAACAGAACAAGGGGCAACGGCCACAAACTGGAACATGGGAAATTCCAACTCAACATGAGGAGGAACTTCTTTACTTTGAGTGTGGCAGAGCACTGGCACAGGCTGCCCAGAGAGGTGGTGGAGTCTCTGTCTCTGGAGATACTCAAAACCCACCTGGACACACGTTCCTGTGCAACCTGCTCTAGGTGACCCTGCTTTGGCAGGCGGTTTGGACTAGATGATCTCCAGAGGTCCCTTCCAATCACTACCACTCTGTGATTCTGTGAATTCGACGCTGACTTCATGTCTCACTGCTCACACGGATTGTGTAGTGCTTAGGGGTGTCACCAAATCAGACAGCAGGAATTAATATTTGTTCATCACAAGATCCTCTGGTGGAGAAGAGAGTTTCATTCCTCAGCTTTGCATTAAGAGGAATGTTCACTGTTTAGGTTATGATATTTCTGAGTAAAGCGAGTCTTCCCTCCCCAGAGGTTAATACTCGGGGCTTTCTTTGAAAAGCTTTACTTTTTCGGTATTGGTAACACCGCTTCCTTCTTAAACTTAGGAAGATAAATGTAAATGGGAAGCTTAAAGATCATTGGAAAACGCAAACTGAAAAAGCATGCTTTTCTTTCCCAAATTGCCATTTTTAACATGAATTCTCAGGGTTTCTTTTCCCCAGTGGTTTCTCAAAACAGCCCTCATCTGCATCAAAGGCAGCTTCCTTGGGTGTTGCTCCCAAGAAAAGTCAAAATATTTCTTTCGCAGTTTCTTTGAGTTAAAATCAGTTGGAGAGAGAGAAAATGCCGAATGGGAGGGAGAAAACTGGCATTCAACCAGTGGACATGCCACAGCCTAACGACGGCCAAATAGTAGGGGTAAGCAGGAAAAACAGGAAGGGAAACAAATTCACTTTCATTAGGAGAACTGCAGGATTTCACCTGTAATACTATCTCCTTCCTTGGTGTTTGTGTAACTAACAGGCTCCATGTGAGCAAACAGCCCAGCCGATACCTCTCTTGTCGGGTGTTTGCAGCAAGGCTTTTTCTCCCTCGGCACACATCTTATGTGCTAATTGATTCCACCTTCCCAGAAGGGCAGGATTTCACCAGACGGCATGTCCTCGACGCGTGTCTGCTGCGGCACGCTGCGGGCACCCGCAAAGAGCAGGGTGGAATTTTTAGAGTGCATCTAATGGCCTTTGCTTGTCATTAAGCCCATAAGGGTAAAAATCACTCTCCAGGCTACTTGTGGCACTTCATGTTTTTCGCACGGTGCTTCTGTAACATAATCATCCCCGCGTCATCTCCCTGAGCCTGAACCTCTAAGATACAAGGCAAATCCCCTGCTTGATGGACCTCCGTGGCTTTATGTTAACTGTAGGGTTTTGGGGTGCTAGAGGGTAATGCTCTGTCTGACCGTATTTGTGTGCTTGTATTCCATAAAACATTTTCTAAAAAATATTAAATGTTGACAGCTGGAACAGTGAATTTGATGCAGGACTAAAGGAATGAGCAAATCTACTGTTTGTGATAAAGATGCACATCAAATGCCTTGATTTCATGGGGCGTTGAGTATATTTTTTACCAGGATTAAGAAAGCGATCCCTCATGTCCTTCTTCTGATTGAAGTTAAATGCCAGGACACCAGCTCTCCTGTACTGGACTCTGCTTTATGACTTGATCACAGTGATGCTAAGACAAACTATCTCGGTCTCCATGTGTCAATGAATGCCGTACTGAATGCGGAGCACGGAGCTGGGTGTTCCATGGCTAGGACAGCCCTAGCAACCTGTGGTGAGAGCGCTGGAGATCCAAGCACGGGTAATTTGCACGGGTCCAAAGGAAAAGCTAATTTGGGGGTCAGTGGTATTGACCTTGGAATCTGTCCAGTTGCCTCTTTAAAATGAGAAAGGGAAAAGCAGATGGAGCACAAGATCTGGACAGAAGTAGCAGGCTTCCAGGAAAATGGAGGAAATGTATTGCCACTGATTTGAAGTTTAATTCTCTAGCTTTATTCCACCACTGGGGCTTTTCACTTGAGTCGTGACATTGCTTACAACACAGGTGGAGTGGTACTGCCCATGCTTGTGGTGACTTTCCTCTGGGAGATGCCCCAGGTGGCTCTAGCTCAGGCAGAGGGACGTGCCGGTGTGGGGATGTGACCTGAGGAGAGGGGCAGTGCCTGGGGTGTCAGCAGGGTGAGCAGTGAGGTAGAGCTGAGCGAGGAGCGAGCAAGGAGCAACCCCCCCACCCCGGTCTCAGGGTTGGGTGCTCCTGGGCTTCTGCCTTCCTCGCCTGCTGACAGGCAAGTGTCTCCTGAAAGCGACTTCTGGATTTTTCCTTCTCTTGTCACACCTTTCTGCAGTAATATTCCGAGAGTTTAACAGAACAAAAATAAATTGTACTATCTTTGTTCTGAAATAAACTCCCTCTTTCCAATAATTTCTTAAAATTACTTAAATCACAGAATGGTAGGGGTTGGAAGGGACCTCTGGAGATCATCTAGTCCAACCCCTCTGCCAGAGCAGGGTCACCTAGAGCAGGTTGCACAGGAACGCGTCCAGGTGGGTTTTGAATGTCTCCAGAGAAGGAGACTCCACCACCTCTCTGGGCAGCCTGTGCCAGGGCTCTGCCACCCTCAAAGTAAAGAAGTTCCTCCTCATGTTGAGCTGGAATTCCTGTGTTCCAGTTTGTTGCCGTTGCCCCTCATCCTGTCTCCAGGCCCCATTGAGAAGAGTCTGGCCTCATCCTCTTGACACCCGCCCTTTACATATTGATAAGCATTGATGAGATCCCCTCTCAGTCTTCTCTTCTCCAGGCTAAACAGCCCCAGGTGTCTCAGCCTTTCCTCATAAGAGAGGTGCTCCAGTCCCTTCATCATCTTTGTAGCCTCTGCTGGACTCTCTCCACTAGTTCCTTGTCCTTGAACTGGGGAGCCCAGAACTGGACACAGTACTCCAGCTGTGGCCTCACCAAGGCAGAGTAGAGGGGGAGGATGACCTCCCTCGACCTGCTGGCCGTGCTCTTTTTAATGCACCCCAGGATGCCATTGGCCTTCTTGGCCACAAGGGCACATTGCTGGCTCATGGTCATCCTGTTGTCCACCAGGACTCCCAGGTCCCTCTCCCTTAAATGCCATACTGTGTGCCACTCCATGCTCTTTTTTGCAGTACCTGTTCTCCCTGGACTATCAGTCAGTCATTCCATAACCTAATATGATTTTTGGTTCTTTTTAAATGATGGCTGGATCTAAATTATAAGCCGTTCCTTTGCATTTTGCTTGCCAGTGCTTTTCTCTTAAGTGCCAGCTTCCAGATTTCTCGCAAAATTCAGCTCATACCGAATACTGCTTCCCTGCTTATTAACCTGGAAAACGTGGCCAAGTCTCAGCTGTAAATGATACTGTTATTGGCAGGGCACTGCTCAAGGTGGTGAACTCGGGAGAGGGATTCTCTTTCTCTTATTTGTTTGCACAGTACCCAGCTGAAGGAGGATTTAATCCCTGCTTGGACCCTTTATACGCCACCGTATTAGAAGCAGGAGTTCAACTGCTTACTCAGCCTGAACTTGTTGTTCTCTGTGCGAATTGTCAGACATTGTTCAGTGTCTTATTAACTACGCCCATTAAGTCTGTATTTAATTAGCATGTGTGCTCTCTGACATAATTGCAGTAATGCTAAGACAAACTGCTTCTCCACCCAGCAGCGTATACCATGCCGAGCACAGAGCACGGAGCTGGGCATTCGCTTCTGATAGCTGCAGGCAACCTGAGATTGCCTGTGGTTGCCAGTGTCCCATCCACTGCGTACATCTGTGTGTCAGGCGTTTGCTTCTGAAATCTTGAACTTTAGAAACAAATCAAAAGGGACCTTGTGCGAACGGTGTTACTGGTCCATCAACAGTCTTCAACCCACGTCTGCTACGTAAGGATTTTTCTTTCCTCGGCGATAGGATAATTCAATGGCTTTTCACGGTGCTTTTCCTTTCTAAAGCATTATTTTTATATTTATGAATTGGTAGGCTAGGTATCTGCTCTGCTTGCAGAAGAGCTTCTTTTCTTTGCAGCTAGTAATGACAGTTTGTTTTGCCCCTAACAATGGAGATAGGATCCCGTGATCCTGTTCACCTGTACCATGCCCCACATCTTCTCACAAAGGAAAGAGCTTATTCTTTTCCAGAAACCTCCAAAACACTGTGAGCAGCCTGAAGGTCAAACCTGTGGCTTGGTATATGAAAACCAGAGTGCTAGGATCGTGCAAGTAAAAATAGTGATAGAGCACTAGCTAAATTACAAGATCGCGTGAAAGATGACATTTAACCTTTCAATGAGGTCACCTTGAAGTGGATGTCACCTCATCTTTTACATCACCTCCACTATGAGATTGCTTGAGTTTCTCAATGAGACTGCTTATGACCCATCTAAAGATCAGTGCGTGATTATGTTTTTGCCTCCAAAATCCACATGTTTACATCTCTTATGCTGTTTGACCATCTTACTCTATGCTTGGCTGATTTTGAAGGGCTCGTGGAAGTCTGAAATAAGTATGTCTAAGGACTAGACTTATTCTGCTGTGTCTTACTGTTTGTTGCACAAGCAACTATAGTTTTTATTATTCATCACAGCACTGAGAAATAATGTACAATAAGTGCAAGGAAAATCCACCTGGAAAACTATAACCACAAAGACTAGAATAAAAATCAGAGATCAAAATCAAACTAATTTAAGTTAAGCAAAACCTGAACTGTTTTGTTTTTCTTGAATATCACATCCTAAAGCTCTTTTCTGTTAAAGAGGAGAGGAAGATTCGTTAATGTGCTTTTGGTCTTTAATATATTACCACTGGAGACTGTAAATTTCGTTCTCTACAACTATTTGACCGGATCAAAAGAAAGAGCAGCAAGAAGAACTGAAACATGAGTATGTGCTGAATTAACTTTTTATTTTTTTTTAATTATAAAAGTTATAGCTCTGTGCTGCTGACAACGCTAAATTTCCCATTTGAGGCCTTTGGAATTGATACATTCTTGAAGAGGTAAAAACCTCATATTTTTCATATGCCACCAAATGGTTTATTTCTATTTAAATCAGTCCTTCTTTGTAATACTTAGTTCAAGCAATTTTTAAATTTTTCACACTACATGGCTAACCAGGCACTTAACAAGTTGACCCAAAAGGTCATGTAATCTTTCTCCTTGAAGATATTAAAAACTGGACCAGCCAAGGCCTTGAGCAACCTGATCTAACTTTTATGTTAGATCTAACTTAGGAGCTGATATCTCCAGAGGTCCCTTCTAACTGAAATTATTCAAAGTTTCTGCGTTTGTATGGGCTAGTTTTAACACTCACAACAAAATATTGAAAGTAGATCAACAACTGCGCTGTCAAACAAGGTATGTTTGCATTCGGAGGAAGGAGGAGTTTTGTGATCGTTGGAGGTAATTATTCATTTCTTGCCTTCCTTCTGCCTTTGGAATGACTTTCAAGGTGGGCTATGTTTTGTATTTGTCCACAGCATGACGGACACTCAATGGATCTGGAAATACACTCAGCTGCACACAAAAGGAAAATATTCTAAATATAGATTCTTCCATAGTTAAGCTCTTCCTGCTGGACTCAAACTAATCTTGGTTTAAAAAGAGAATGATCCTGTACGCTTCCCATCATCAGATCCAAGCATAAGTGGTTTACATAAAATGCAGAAGAGCAGAAATCCCAATGGAGATTGTAGCCTTTTCTCGAGAAAACACTGCCAGTTTCTAATCCAAATTGTGTATGACACTGAGATGAAACCGTATTGTTAAGCAGCCAACGGCACTTAACAGCAACCTTGATGGTTGCCAATGTAAGCACCTGGGTAGAAAAAAAAATAGGCATTTCTGAACGTGGATTTGTCATCAAACTATATGTTGGGGATGTGTGTTTTCCACCATAGGCAGAAAGCTGCAAAACGCTGTCAGGCAAACACCCTCTCCATGGAGCCTCATAAGGCAGCAACCACCACGTGGAGCAGGAAGAAGATGGGTTGCGGGTACCAAGGAGTACAAGACCTCTCCTTACTTTTTAACTCCCCTCATTTTTAATTTTTTTTTAAATATTCATCATGTAGAACTATCTAAAGCTCAATGTTTCTAATCCCTGTGCTGAGCTGAGGAGTCTGGCTCAGCCTCAGCTGCCGTGCTGGGCTCTGTGGTCCCCATGGGATACCCCCACATCACCGCGCTCTGACATCTAGTGGCCACAAAACAAAAAATATGGGTTTTTTTTTTGAGCTCTACAGCATGTATCGAACCAGCCAGTTAGATCAGTAAATTGTTCCCCTAAGAAAAGTGGCATAAAGCCTTCCTTTAAAGAGCTGCAGAGTGTAGCTGGCCAGACTTCAGGCACGCGAACATTTCCCCTGAGCAAGACATGTCATTAGGCATTTTTAAAGATAAATTCCCTGTTCAATGGGAAATATTGTCCCTGTGGAAAATGGTTAGGGAACGTGAGGAAGGCACAAGAAAAAAAGAAAAAAATCCCTGAGTGAAGTTCATTCCACGTTGTGCTGTGGCATGTGAGTTTTGGGACCCGTCACTGGCTGGGGTTGAAGACAGAACAGAGCCATATGAGAAAAGCCTGTTTCCTTTACACTTTCCAACATAAAGGTCTATATCTCTGCTGGATAAACACAAAGTTTGAGTCATAGCTCTCTGCAGAATTACTTGGTAAAAAAGGAGTCACTTTATGCGGGTGCAAGTGAAGAGCTTGAATTCCCAGCCCTGGAAACCGATGCTCACCATCCACTACAGATTATCACAGTGAGCACTGACCTTTTTCATGTGCCAAAAAGACACTGAATTATATGCTATGGACTCTTCGTTTTGCCAGTCCAACTGAGGAAAGCCTCCTGCTAATCTTGTCTTCTCCCCCTCGGTGCCATGCAACGGCTTAAATGCTTAAATCTGAGGCACAATTAACACACACAGAGGCTTTGTGCTGTGAACATGTGAACTGAAACGACCCCTTCTAGCTCTGCTACCATCTCATCTCATTTAGGAGGAGCTAGGTAAGAAAAGTCTCATTCTCAGCTGCCTTTTTGCATTCCCAGATACTTTGCAAGTGAAGGCACTTTTTTCAAGTATAACCCGATACAAGTCAGTCTCTTCTACTCACGAGCTTACAAAGGGATCCACCTCTGTATTATGAGGCTGATAAAATTTCACATTTAATATACACATGTGTGTTTTCTATGATGAAGGCAGATAAATCAGGGACGCATCTCAAAGAACCATGAAGTCCTTTACTGGCCCTGGGCAGGATGAGGAGGTAATAAGGAGCTTTATTATTGGGCAGGAACCTATTAAATGGGGTGTTGCTAAGGCTGGTTTCATGGGATCACGTACATTTTCCTGCTGGCTTTAGCCCAGCTTTCTTCCGGGTGCTTTCTCCTACCCCTGTCCCTTAGCAAGCGCTGGGTTGGAGAGTGGTGTAGGTTTTTCTCATGTTCTGAAAGTCCCCGTTGTTGCTGTCAGTCAAATCACCAGCCATTTCTTCAACCCATTGGGGAAAAAAAGAAGAAATAACAGATGCAGCTTAACTTAAATTCGTGTTATATTGAGTTTTTGAATGAAATTGTTATGTTTTGAAACTGATATATCTAATACTTTCCTTCTTTCACCTTCTATTTTGTATGTGAGAGTGCATAAAAAGGCTAGCATTTGTCCTTTTGCATTCATTGTGATTTGCGAGTCTCGCTTGGGCTGGATTTTGATTTCATCTTCACCTTGTGATTCCAACAGGCGATCCCTTCCCTACAGTTCCTCCTTTCTCTTCTTCTCTTCTGCCTTGATAAAATAAGGCTTTTTTCCTTCTCTGAACTGTCGCCTTTTAAGGATCCTTCGGAGATGCTTTGGTTTGGTATCACCACCAAACTTTCCTCTGCCAAGTGTATCGTCCAGCTCTCATTTCGGATGTTGTTGAAGGGATCGTTGTGATCGTTGACTGCTCCTGGTGCCCCAGCCTGCCCCGAGCCAGCTTGCCCTGCTTCTGGGTGACGAAAAGGAAAAAAAAAAAAGAAATTGAGAAAACTATTTTCCTGGAACCTGCTCTCTCTGGTTTAAGAAATGAGTGAGGGTCAACCACGGGCGGGTTATCTCAATGACAGCAGTGTGGCTGCTGATGCCCGTGCTATGCCTCTGCAGGGAACAGGAGTAACTTGCTCGGGTTTGGAGTTGCCTCAGGGAGAGAGAACGATCGTGTGGCGAGGCAGGTCGATACCCTGCCTTGGCAGTGTTTTAGAGTTAAGTTTGCTTTCTCTATGTCACAGCCTGCTTGGCAGAGCACGCGTACCCTCATGATGTTGGCAATAGTCAGGACATCTAGAAAATTTTCTGCATCAGGAAAATCTACTGGTAAAAATTATGTCCTTAAAAAAAAATACTGTTTTTGTCCATTATGACAAAGAGCAATGATAATTTAAGATCGGGGTGTCCAGTCCAGCTACCTGCCAGAGCTGCAATATCTGCAGCAGCTCTTCCCTGTGAAAACAGCTGGAATAGTTTATCCAGGACAGCTTCTCTTCCTCACAACAGCTGATCGTATGCTCTGTCATTCCTTTCTGGATGTGTGAAAGGTTTGCATGCCTGACTAGTTCAAGGTCAGTGGATGTTAAAGCTCATTTGAGAGGGTGAGGGAGAAGCTCTGTGCAATTTTATCTTTCCCACTATCTCACTGCTCATTTTTCACTTCTCTCCGTTCCGCGATGCAGCAGCTCTCAGCACCTCCCAGGGAGCTGAGACCAAGGGGACCTGACCTGAGGTCTGCACGCAAGCTGTCTCCTCTGGAATCCCGGTGGCCCACTGGATTCAGCTGGCTAATGGGAGAAACATTACCTCACCTTCAGCTTGGAGACCAATGCAATTCATTTTTGTGATTGTCTCAGCAAAGGTGATATAGAAACATTTGAAGTAAAGCAGAGTTGGACAATGCACAGAGTTAACGCATACAGTATCATCACCGCGGTTCTCCGAGGTTACCCCATTAACCTGGAATAAACATTTACATCTGAGCAAATAAATTGTACAATGATGCTAATAAGAAATAAATAAAAGGCACCAGGGTTCTGGGCTCTTTAACTTCTATTGCAAAGGCTCATTTGAAGTGTATCTGCAAATCAAGATCAATGCACCTAAGAAAATCACATCCAGCATCTAAAAGCTGATTATTTGGTTTCAGTGAAAAAAAATCCCTCCTGCTAAGCCTTGGCAGAAGCTGCATCCATAAAACCAGAGCTGGCTTGAGTGCACTTTGCATCGGCTCATAGAGACGTTTGCTGCAAGCTGCTCCCAGTTAGTCTTCAAGTCACTTCTTTCCATTGCTGAGACACCTTCAGAAAGCTTTTTTAGGTAACAGTGCCACTTTCTTGCTCATCTTTAATTGTGACAGTCCTTCTGTTACAGTGCTTACGGACTCCATACAGTCCGTACTCTGACACGGAATATTATTTTCAAGTTTTTCAAAGATTCGTAGCGGTTAAAGCCAAAAGATCCTGATGACTTTTAAGCTCCATCCTGCTTTACACAATGCACCCATGCATCTGGCTACAGTGACAGGATTAGAAAACCCCCAAAATTATGATTTTAGCACCTTCTGTCTTTACTGAGCATTCCCTCACCCACTTCAACCTGACGTTTGTGCAGACAGAGGTATTATCTTCCTCAACAGCTAGACATTTATTTTATCACCCACAACCGCGGGTGATGCCTTAATTTTAAAGGAATTAAAGCTGTATGTTACCTTCCCAAGTCTCCATTAGCTTGTGTAATAGAGCATTAACAGTTTGGAGGTGTAAGAAATTGGCTGTCATAGCACTGTTCTGCCATACAAATTAGACACGTAACGAGCAGTTGGTTCTTCCTGTCGCCACAAATATGTTTATCTGGTTGTATCTTTACAGTAAGCCATTTTTTAACAGGCATTTCTAATTGAATAGAATCATAGAATCATAGAATGTGTTGAGTTGGAAGGGACCTTTAACGGTCATCTAGTCCAACGCCCCTGCAGTAAGCAGGGACAACAAGGAATTGTAATAATAAGAAATAATAAGATTATTAAAGAAAATAATTTACAAATTCAAGGGGGCATAATTACTTTCCAAGAATGTAAAATATTAAAAGCTAATTGTTTTTCAGTGCAGCAGAAGCTCTTTCCAACTGCATTGACTCTGGGTTTTTTTCAAGCCTGGAGCCCATGGCTCTACACAACTCCGGCACCGTCCTACAAACTTGGCTGGCATTTCTACCCACCTCGCCCAGGGATGCTTTTTTTCAAAGCCGCTGGTTCCATCCCTCCTGATTCCCATTCTATGGGCAAAGTCAGCAGGGGCTGAATCCCGTGTAGGCTCTCCTGTGTATGCATGCATGCTTGTGTGTGCAGGTATGTATACTATGCATGGATTATCAGTTAAATATGTATTGACATACAGCGTAGGCAATAAAAGCTAAGGCCAGAGCTTAACTCTTGTCCCTGAATTTCTCTTTCCCCTCCTGTGTTCTGGTCCCTGCTGGCAGTTTACTGCAGGAAGCTATACACTAATCAGCCTGTAAAACGCTGCTCTGGGGGAGACGGTGATCCCAGCCGCAGGCTAGGACAGATAATAGACTTGCCTCACTTGACAAAAAGATAAAAGAGCGCATTTTGTTCCTCGTTATTTCACTGGTTTGGGGAGGTGGGTTCTTTCTCTCTTGTTTAAATGACATAAACAACGCCAAGCGTCAGGACAGGAGTGGGAGCCTGTCAGTGCAGCCCTATAATTAGAAAATTTCCATGCACGAGGCAAAAGGGGTGTCTTCAGGCCACTTCCTGACCCACTCACCCATAGATCAAAAACCTGAGTAAGATATAGATAAGAAAATGCCCAGGAAATGAAACATGCTCCACATTGCCACTTCAGACAGCCCTATTTTTTGCTGCGGCTGGGAAGGTGCCTGGTGCAGCACTTCTGCCTAGGCACCTCATTGCGTCGCTGGTGAATTTAAAAGGGTAGCAAGGCAAAAGGCTGCTGTTCTGTTGGGGCCAAGCGTTTTGTCTTCCTTCCTTTGGTCTTCTTTCTTAACCAGAGTGTAACTCTATGGACGCTGCCTAACGCCGTGGGAGACAACAGACTTGCACTTGTATTGCGAAGTCCAGAATGTGTATTTCCCCCTCTCCCCTCTCCCCTCTATCTCTAAAAATTGTTCTTCCCTAATTAACAGCAGCAGAAAAATCCGCCAACCAACCCCAATGAGACATTACCCCTGCTTAACTTTTCTATTCAGCTACTTTCTCGCTGGCACAACCCCAGCAGGTAAGCACCTTGCTCTTTGCGAATGCCTGTGCTGTACTCTCCAACCTGCCTCCGTACACTACAAGCGCAGAACGCGCAAATTCAGATAGCCGCAATATCAATCACATGGCCACTTTTTGGTATTAAACGCAAATTACTTAATGACAGACTGTTTTAAAGTATGTCTGCTTGGTGCTGGGGGAGGTGGAGTGGTTCACTGCTGCTGTATATAGGGAGGATAGAGCAGGAGGGTTTTGCTTGCATCGGCATCTGATCCGATCTGACAGGTGAGCCTGACATCTTAATTCTCATGAAAAGTGCCACGGGCCCTCCAGCAGGAGCGTGAGGCCAAGACCTGGGTGCCGTGGCTCGTCTGAGCGTATGTGCAAACTTCTCACGAGCGCAAGAGTTAAGATCGTCTGTCAACAGCTCCATCCCATAATGTGCTGAGAAGCCTGGCCCAGCTCCAGGGCTAATTTTAAGCATATGAGTAGCTTCTCTCAAGTCGGTGAGAGCGACAGGGTGAGCTGCTGGCTCCAGGAGAAGGATGCTTGGGCACTGGTACGGCTGGAGCCCCGAGGAGAAAGGGACACCCCGAAGTATGAGCTCAGGGGTCGGCAACCCAAGCTCAGCTGTCTCCTTCCCTATACGCACACAGGGTTGCTGAGCTGCTTATATTGCATAGGATTTCCTGTACTGCGTGATCAAATCCCATGTGACATGAGACAAGCGTATGGGATATGTCTTTTCCTCTATTTTTGCAGTACGCAACCACTCTTCCGGATGCTTGGGAGTCCAGGCTGGCGGGAAAAATGGCTATTGCACACCTATAGATAAACAGCACGGTATGTACCACACTTACCGCGCTTGTGCTGTGCTGTTAAATCGGCTGTGCATGGGGCCATGCAGATGCTAGTGTGTCTGTCTAAGAGGAAAATACAGCCAGAACCATGACCAGGGTCTCTAAAAGCCTTAATATAGTGAACCTGGGCAATAGTAACGTCTTCATTTCTGCTGGGAGCTCCTAACTCTTACCAATGAAAAGACCCAAAGCGACGCCAAAATGTTTTACAACGTTGTTGCCTCTTTTTGCTTGGCCTGAACACGTATGAGCCTGTGATTTTATGTAGATGTCATGTAGATCACATTTTTAGCGGCCAAAGATTTTAACAGCTTTCAGCTATTGAAAGGTTTCCTGGCGATGTGCAGTTATTAGAAGAGCAATTTAGTTTCAGTTTGCAGAATTTTCTAATGAAGATCATATCTTCAAAGTCGATACAGTATGCCCGTCTTTTATCCAGATCACTCACTATCTCAGCGAAGGGCATGTCTATTAGAGAGCAGCACTTACGTGCAAAACGCTTGTTATCTGAGCACGTTTAACTAGTTAAGTTCCATGTCTCCAATGTCAGCCAGATAAAGGCGGCTACTGTATATTTAGGAAACAGCCTGCAGAAAAATTCTAACCAAAACACAGTATCATATGGGAGACTGCTTTATTAAAAATGTCTTGTTCTTACCCAGCCTTTTCAGATTCCTATCTAATTTAGTGATGTTTTTTGAGTTTTAGAGTGATGCCTTGCCAGATTTCTATCTATCCTTTGTTCTTCTTCTTCCTAACTAATTTCCAGAAGATGTAGCCTTTTCCCTTCCTAGCTGAACAGCAAAATGGGCATTATAAATCCGTCCAATGTACCAGAAGGGTATTGGCAAATGACTGAATGATTTGTGCCCCATATTATTTTGAACCTGGCAACCATTGTGCTTATCAACTCATTTAATTGAGATGACCCATTTTTACTCATGTTCCTTTCCCGTGAACTAACCTGGCAAACATGTTGGCTATGTTGAAAACACCCCTTAAGAAGCACCTTGCTTTCTTCTTCCAAACACTGACATGGGGCTGAGCATCTCGCGGAACCAAAGGGCCCCTCCGAGCAGTCACAGGGGTTGTGTTGGTTGCTTTTGGTTTGGCGGTTTTCTTCTTCTGAAGCGCACCCCAACCATGCCCAAAGAGGTTCACTTGAAGTCCTCTTGCTGCTTCAGATGCTATGAGTTAAAAAATCAAACCATTCCCTACGGATTATAGTCAGAGAACATTGACAGTTAAGAATAAGAACGAAATGCTTTCTTCAGAGGCGTTTTTTCTTTAATTTACAACAAGTGGAAATTCAGGAACTTCTGTTATCGACGAGGAAGCCCAGGAACAATAGCTCTTTCCTGTAAGTATCAGTAAAGTGATGACTAAACAGGCACTCAATAGCCAGACAGTAAGCAAGGCGACATGCTTCACTGGGCATGCACTGAGGTTGAGGATGGCTGCTGAGGAAGATGGTGAAATTGGACCCTATTTATTAAAATTTCCTGCCATCTTCCAAGAAGGGGAAAATGACTACAAGGCCGACAAGACACACTGACTGCTGGTAAAGTGCAGCGAGGTTATTTGGTAACATTATACCCTCACATGGTCCAAACTTCTCGTGCAGCTGTATCACAGCTGCATTTCAAATTATGGTCGGGAAAAACAACCGACGCTTTCTGCACCGGTCCTGTTCTGCGCCGTCTGGAGACACCGGTTTTCTGGCTCACGCAGACTCTTTCACTGTGAGGGTGGTGAGACACTGGGACAGGTTGCCCAGGGAAGCTGTGGATGCTCCATCCCTGGAGGTGTTCACTGCCAGGCTGGATGGGGCTTCGGGCAACCTGGTCTAGTGGGAGGTGTCCCTGCCCATGGCAGGGGGGTTGGAACTAGATGATCTTTAAGATTCCTTCCAACCTAAGCCATTCTATGATTCCATTATTCCTTGGCCCATCAGTTCACCTCCTCATCAGCCATCCCCTCATGCCAGGCTTCAGGGATGCGGTGCTGGTTGCCCTACCAGAGGTGACCCGTAGCATGAGTGCAAAAGCATCAGTTGCTTTCACTTAGTAAAATGAATCCAAGATTACGAGGACTGTGCCTGGAGAATATCATCTTGCTAAGTGCTTAATGGGCCCATGCTGACTCTTGAAGGCCCCTTTCTCTCCAGGCGGGAGCAGATACCGGCTGTTACTGTGGGATGGAGGCAGCACCATCCTGTCTCTTGTGAGGAAGGCAAGTCTCATGGCCATGGGAACTGCTCAGTGGGGATCCAGCTGGCACAAGAAGGAAAGCAGGACTTCTGGGCCGCGGTGTGGGTGGTGTTTTTCAGAAGTGATAGGAGATGAATTTGGGCAAGTCTGTGTTCATGCATGACTGGGGAATATTTTAATAAAATATGCACTAGGGTAAGATCCTAATTAGCATAACTACAATTAGTTCAGTCAAGATCAGCTGAATAAAATACTGTTTTGGTGTCACAAAGGATGGGATAGTTAAAATAAGAAAACCCCAAGTTTATTTCATCCCTCCAAGACCTGCATTCTCATCATGACTTTTCTCAGTTTCTGGTGATTTCACTGATGATTAAATCTCTTCTCAGATTCTGATGATCTCCTTCTGGCCCAGCCCGTGCTTCTGGTTATACCCCATCCTGTGTGCACATGCATGTGCCTGCTCCGGGCACTGCTCTGATGTTCCCAGCATGACAGCAAGCAGCTTTTGCTTAGAAAAGAAGGTAGGTGAATTTGTTCAAAAGACTTGTTGAACTTGGCCTCTTATTTCCCAGAGAAATGACTGGTAAACGGATTTATTTGTCATAAATTTTTAGCAGAGTGATTTATGCAGATAACTTTTGGCTGCAGACCATTTGCAAAGAGTTTGCAATTAATATGGGAGATGTGAGATGATTTGCTGTATGTTGCATGAGAAATTTCTGCTCTCTTGGCTGGATGAATAAAACTCCTAGAATCAGGTTTCCTGCAGAAATTTTTGTGTGTATAAAATCCGTATTTACTTTCTGCAGGTTCTTTGTAGTGTATGGTTGATCCTGCCAGGGGCTTAGTATACTGTCCCTGCTCCAAAAACCCACTTATACCTGTGCTTAAATTTAAGGGAAAGATTAATTCTCCGGAAGTCAAGCCAAAGTTAATTTGAGCATGTGTAAGAGAAAAAGCAGTAAAGTTGGTTTATGGTTATATGATCATGAAAAATGTGTGTGCCTTCTTTGTCCTCAAAATGATGCCGCAGCTCTAGTCCTGTTCCTGCCCTGGCCCTGTGCTCGTGGCATCTCCACCCATGTCCAGCCAGCCCCTGCCCCACTATTCTGCTCAACACCAAAGCCGTGGTGGCTGTGGGAGGGCTGTGCTCCCCAGCTCCCGAGGCCTCTTCACCTTCTCCATCACTCCTAAAAAACTGTGCCCTGGGTCCACCCCCAGTCATCATGAGACAAGCATCCTCCTGGTTGTGTCCAAGCGGAGCAGTTTCAAGGTGTTTGAGACACAACTTCATTCTCATACCAAGTTAAAGGAATCATAGAATGGTGAGAGTTGGAAGGGACCTTAAAGATCACCTAGTTCTAGCCCCCCTGCCATGGGCAGGGACACCTCCCACTAGACCAGGTTGCTCAGAGCCCCATCCAGCCTGGTCTTGAACACCTCCAGGGATGGAGCATCCACAGCTTCCCTGGGCAATGTGTTCTAGTATCTCACCACTGGAAAGGGCACACCATGGTGAAGAAGTCCTCTATTTTAGTAGCCTTTTCCAGAGTTTTTTCTTCTCTTGGTGCAGGATCCCACCACACAGCAGCTATTTTTTCATAGCATGAAACACGACTTTAGTTTTTCTGGAGCTGGTAGAAAAAATTACCAAAGCAACAACCTGTTCTGAAGGGGGCCGTGGTTTGTCTTAAGGACAGTGATATCATGAAAAGCCTAAGGTCCAAGGCACTCAAAGAGGCAAGGTTATCAATTTGAAATGCCAGATGTTTACAAAACCTCAATGAGAGCTTCTGCAGCTCTCTAGAATGAACAAGCCATACCTTTCAGAAATGCTTCTTGCTTTACAAAAGTCCTGTAGCAGAAAGGAGCCTGTGTAGATGGCAGAGCTCTCCAGGGATTTGCTTCGCATCGCAAACACCAGCCTTTGCTTCTCCCTCTCTCTGCGTTATAGCACAGCTAGGGCCAAGGATAATGTTTGTCGACTCCGTTGCCTTATGATACGTTTCTCATTAATGAGAATTGAGAATTATGGAGGAATTTTATACAAAAAGGCCATCCCATAAACAACTAAGTAATCTGCCTTCTACTTGTCAGCTCTTCTAATTGAGCTGCCCACTGGCTAACCTCTTCTCTTATCCCTCAAAGGCCAAATCAGTTGGTATAAATAGAGATGATTTCGGTGACTTTGAAGAAATTACACCAGTTAATACCAGCTTCGGCTTTCTCCCACAACACTTCTCTTCAGGAAAAGAGAAAACTTGCCCCTTTCTAAAAGTGATTATGTCAAGAAGGCATCTGATGGTGGACATTATAAAACCATATAGGAACACGCTGTGCTTTGGACCCCAGTACAGAAATACCCAGGCTAGGTGTGACCAACTTGGGGATGAGGATGCCTCTGCAATCCAGCTAGAAGCCCCCTTCTACAGCAGCGCACCCAGACCTGCTCAACCAGAGGTAGTCTGGAGCATTTTGCATCCTACTCCATCCATCACACAGCCCCAAGTCCCTAACTGCCTCCTGCAGCTCCTAATTTCCAGAGTTGGAGGCTGAACACCTGCACAAATTTCCAGAAATTTAACCTTCTACTCCTGGGCAAAACTCCCTGCTCCGGTGATTCATCATTCAGCCATTCTCTGTGGGATTTATGGTCACACGTGGTGATGCTGTGCATTCATGGATCTGCACCCCGTTCCAGCACGGTAGATGGCCACAAGTCCTGCTATGACAGCTGGTGTAGCAAGAGACCATGTTGGCCCATTTTGGCTGAGTCTGGGAGACCAGAGGTCCTGTACTGGTGTAGATAGTCCTGATGTGCAAGAACTTTCCCAACCCCTCAACAAAAGGCTTTGCGCTCTTCTCTTGTCTTCATGCTTCACAGGGATGCAGGGTTCTCCTGGTTTCTCCCTTTGGAGCCGCAGTCCTGGGAACTCAACATTCATCACGCTGCCGCAGGGAGGTGGGAATCAGGGGCTGCCCTGTTCCTGCCTGGTGCGGTGGGGTGGAACGGCCCAGCAGGGGCACGGCTTCGTGCAGGCGAGATCCCCCTTTCTTGTTTGTCCCCTTTTCAAAAGAAAGCTAATCCAACAGCAAATAAAACCCCTCTTGCAAAGATCTTTAGACTTAGGACTGTGCTTAACCCTGAAGTGGAACTTTATCTTCCTTTTCCAAACGTGGTCACCTGGATGATGACTGAAAATACTGGTGTTGCAATAGAGGAAGGCTGCCCTTGTCTTTTCTCCGTCAGCAGTCAGAGGGCTTCGGACTTCAAGATTCCAGAGTGTCAGCCTATCACCTTCTGCAAAAGCTATTTCTATTAATAAATACACAAAATTAATGATGGGGCTCCCACCATTCCACGCCGGCGTGCAACAACAGTTGTGGGTAAGCCCCATGTGAGAAATAAGTCCTCACAGCTGCTATCCTGTTAGCTTTAGCTATTTTGTTATTTTGGCTAAGTTGTCAAAACGTTCATTTCCTGATGTCTGGGAAACTGGCTGAGCAGCACCTCCAGCGCTGGGCTCGGCTGCTTGCTGGTGAGATAGAGAGAGGCTGGATACCAGGGCGAGCCCTAATGCAAAGAAAGGACTGCTCTTAGCTCCTCGGCAGCAATTTTATCTTATCTGTGCACATTGCTCTTTCCAAATCAAGACCAGCCTTTTCATTATTATAAACAACTGGAGAGTGGGAAAATATTCCCCGAGGCAAGAAGCAGCACTTGAAGTAAAGCACTGTAATGGAAGCTGCAGCACGCAGCAAAATTAATCACTCCTTAAGACATATTCCTGCTCTCAGTGCAAAAATGACTTTCGCACCCAATGGTACGCAGGCAAATGTCAACTCTGTGAGTCCAACAAGACCGTATTAGAAGGACAACACGTTGAGTTGCAGCTTTTAATCATGTAAGGCTCAGTCTCACGAGGTGCGGCAGCCGAGTGTCCCAGCCACGGTCCCATAGTGCGCGTCACCGTATGCTTCAGCCTCAAAACACTCTTTCCGTCCGTGGAAGGCACAGGAGACACATATATGCTTAAAATGGAGCACATACACTCAAACCTCTTCAGGAGCAGCAAGGGCAGGACCTTGCCAGACCAAGCTGAAGCAAACCATTAGTAACTGCGTGGGGTCAGAGCACAGTTCTTGTTAGAGGTGACGTCCAAACTCAGTTCCCTTCTTTGGGGAATAAAGTCGCTTACTGAAAAACACAAGTTTTTGTCAATGAACCGTATTAAATTGTATGATCTCTCCCATCTCTTCTTTCTGCACTGTGGCGCTGCTGCTTTTTTATTAGTTGTTGTGATCATCCCCATTATTATTGCTCTTACTGTGGATGAGCTTGATGCTAACCGTTACACGCGGAGTGCCTGGGTGTTTTGCAGTGCCGGTGTGCCCCTTCACGCAGTATTTTCTCCAGCGAAGCGACCGAGCCTGGCTGTGATCGGAAGAGGGTGTTTGTGAGAGCGTGGTCAAAGTGCACGGCGCAGCACAGGATGACAGCCTGAGAGTCAGCCCTGCAGCTGGTGTGCTGCTTTGGAAAAGGTCTCTGTCAGCTCTTACAAATTTGCTGATGTTATTTCATTTCCATCAAACAGACCAGGAGCCCCAGAGCTGTCTCTTTCCCCATCTGCGCCTTGCCCACCCTGCACACCTTGCTGAGAGCTTGCTGAGAAGGTTCCCGCTTCCTTTCAAAGCCTGACGCCACTCTGAACCTGTAACGAGGTGCTTGCAAGCAGTCAAAACTCGCCACGTTCTTGAAATGTGATTGCATCAGATCAGGACTCCGCTTTTTGGGGGTCTATGAACTTATTTTGATCAACAGCTCGTGAAAGGGAGAAGGAAAAGCAAAACCTCTTGTATGAAGTCAAGGCTGGTGGAAGCTGTTTGCAGAGCCGTCCTCCAGACTCTGTGCCCTCAGGAAGGGAAAGGCGAGTACAAAGAGGGAACTGTGAACGTGATTCAGTGACACTGCTGCTTATGCCAGTCCTGGAGATGACTTTTTTTGAAAACGGGAAGCTTTGCAGGGAACACAAAGCACTAGGCTCAGTTGAGACAGCAGCGTTACGGTGCCACTACTTGATTTACCAACTCTGACCTAACTGCTCGCTGCCAACAAGGGGCTAATCTCTGCTTCCCAGTTTTTATCATGCATTCCCTACCCTTGAGCAATTGCACGATTATGGTCTGTGTTGGTATGTTGAGCTGATCTGATGGAAAACTGTTTCTTGGAAGTGGGTTTGTTTTCTGCCAGATGAGCTCAATGGGCCAACTCACTCTAAAGGTGTCGTTATGGCTGTAAAGAGAAGCAATGACAACTTATGCCCTGGGGCGTAGGAAGGGATTCATCCCTTTCAGTGCAGCCCGGATCATGCTGGAATAGGTGAAACGTTCAGCTTCATTTTCAGAGGCCATGTCTGAGCCATCGGCTGGACCAGCGGTGGTCAGATGAGCCCTAAAACCAGGACTGGGGATACCGGTGTTGAGGGTGGGAGGGATCTGTGTTTCCTCTAGGGCTGTAGCACTAATACTGGCCCTAAGGAAGCCACAGGGATGCACGGCTGAGGCTGGGGGAGAGGCTGGGACCACTTTTCTCTGAAGCAGTCTCAGCTCACCCCACTCATGAAGCCACAACGTCAGGGCCTAAATCTGCCGCTGTTTGTGAGTAAAGGAGGTGAAAGCTGCTGTGTCCAGTTCAGGTGAGTACTACTAGTAAAACACAAGTCCTAAACCAATGTTTTTCCATTAATGTCAGTACATGAATGTCGCGGTGAATGATTCAAGCACAAGATTTTGAAAGCTGACCGTCTAGAAGATTTGGCTATTACTGCAGCTACATGGTCAAAAATCTGTTTAGCTGCCAAAAGACATAATTTCACACTCATTTGCAGTTCCCTTTCCATGGCAGGGGGCACGGTGGCACTTATTACACACAAGGAAGATGAGGGACCAAGCCATGGCATCAACAGCACGCCTCTGAGTGGACACAGAGGTCTTGTGCCCATGTTGGCCGCGACTGATTGTTGAGTATTTTTTGTTAGAAATTGATGAGCATGACTTGGTATCAGCAACATATAAGAAAGTGGAAGGGGGAGCTCCAAAACCACGTCTGTGTTCAGTGATGTTTCATCTTCCCCTAGAGGTTTTATCACATGGCTGGAAGGTCCCTGGCTGAGTCCATGTTGTGGAAAACCTTAGGAGAAGATACATACCTGGTGAGACATGATGGATTTAGGTGTCCAGGTCCCTATCTGTTCAGTCTTCCCCTTTCCCAAAGGCTCTTGCCGTTGCAGTTTGTAGTCTTTTCTCTAAATAGGCACTGATTCTGAGCTATTTTATTTTGCTGGATTGTAAACCATAAGGATTCAGAAGCTGTCTCAGGAGCCAGTGAGATGTCTTAAACCAAAAGCAGTAGCTTCTGAGAAATGGGTGACAGAAATCATCAACTTTTCCACCCATGAATCAGACCTTCTTTCAAAGAAAAACCACCATTTCCCTATTTTCTTAACCACTCACATTTCTTTTAAAACCAGAGAGTATGCAAAAAATTTTCGATATCTGGATATTTATTTCTGCCAAGTAAAGGTACTGAAAGAAACTTGTTAAAAAGGAATTAGATGTTTAGACATATACAGCTTCCTCTGATGTTTTTTTTTTTCTCAGATAGGGAGTACTTGGGCAGTAGACAAAATGAAGCAAGGAATAACTTCAAAATGGGGGGAAAAAATACCAAAGCTTTGTGCATAGTTTCTACCTAGACTGAGCATTAGGAATGTACAGAACCCTTGAAGTCAAAGGCGAGATTTCAGCTTGTTTCACCACCAAAAGAATCAAACATCAAATGAATGTAACTGGTCCAGGAAATACAGCTGGTGCAGTTGTGGGGTGTGCTGGATTATCCATGAAAAGCCTGATGTTTTCTGTAAGTCTAGTTCCATTTCAGAGCTTTGAGATGCTTTAACTTACATTATGCCTTACTAATTAATTGCTCTCTGATGACTAGAAATGCAATAGACTGGCAACTCTTAATGAAAAACCAGCTGAAGGAAAATTATATGAGTCTTCCTGGATTTTTCTTTCTTTGCTCTTACTCAGAGTTGATAAGTTCAGAAATTTTACCATAAATTATGTCTTCACTTTCCCCTTACTTTAATCTTTAGTCTTGAAAGCGCAGCATGCTTTAGATGATAATGGAGAAATGTATTGTAATCTTCCTTGGGCTGGGACGTTGAGCAGCCCCTTCTTTAAAATGCACTATAGGAAGTGGGAAGGGGTGGGACTCGGCATACAAAATAAGGGCTCTGCTTCCTGGCAGTTTATTTTCCGTCAATTTATTTTATCTAGGTCTGGGTGTGCTTGCCACTTTCACTGGAAATCCGTGTTTGGCTCTGAGTTTTAGGAAAGGATGCAAGAAGTAAAAATCAAATGGAAATATCCCCCGTAATGAAGGGGGCTATCACAGCCTTTTGCTACAAGATCCCTTTTATGTGTGAAATATTTATTAGTCCTTGCCTGTTCATTATTTGAAGGGATATCTGAACTGGTGTATCCTTAGGGAATCATGAAGGGAGCAGAGGGAATGTTTACAGTGAAAATGGTGCTTAATCTCCACGAATGACAGGAAAAGATTAAGCAAACTACAGATAAACCATCTTATCATTCAAAAGTATACATGCTGAATGCGTTGTAAAATAAATACACAGCTGCTCTTTAAATCCTTTGTGCATCAAAGGACCAGAAGCACAAAAAGGACTTATTCACCTCAAACAGGATTTACGTGGACTCTCCATACGAAGCTGAGACTTAAAAAAAACCTTCCACTGAACAACCACCTCGGTCTAGCATCTGAGCTGGTTTGGAAGTCCCTGTTGGAACTGGAAATCGGAGCGGCTTGCTGTGCTGCCTCCACAGCAGAGCGATGCTGGCGTCAGCACCTCTGTACCCCTCAGAAACTGTTCCTGTGCTGGCTTCACTGGGCTATTAGAGCCTTTGTTTTAGGAAAGGCTGCCTGCGGTAGCCCATTTTATATGTAACGCAGTAGTCAACTCACATATCCAAGAAGTGGGCGGCTTGGGTTTTATGCCCTTTCTGGTTGATGGTAATTCAAAATTGTGGTTGCCAACATTGGATGATGACTGCCAGGCTCTAGTGGAACCTACAAAATAGCTAAATATTTAGAGAATACCTCCTCTTGATTGACAAATGGCATTTTGAGAAGAGTTTCATAGATGGAAAATTTTCTGTGCCTGTAAGACTTTTATCAATAAAGTGGGGGCTCATGAGATACTTTTCTCACTAACGTGTTCAGAAGATATCTAACTGTTCAAATACTGTGTCTTTTTCCCACCATAACATTCTCTCTCACAACTAGAGCATTTTTCTACCTGTTAATGTACCAAACTCAGAGATTTCCAACCTTCATAAAAGTTCATTTTGCAGAGCCTTTCCTGGCGTCTGACCCTGAGATGAAAGCTCTCCCTCACGCAGTCCACTACAATTCCTCCGAGGCTTAAAAGCTGCATTTCCAAAGTGCCATATGGCTCCCACTAAAGATGATCACAGTGACTGAGCTAAAGATAGAGGCAATTTCATCTACCCCTGGCAGAGGACAGTGTACAAAACCTTCAGTGGGATGGGTAAAGTGTGGAGTACCTGACTTGCTGTTGCACCGTGTCATCTCCTGAAGTAAATCTCTTCCAGGTTAAGACTGTCCCCAAATATCATCTCCAAAATTTGAGGCAAGGATTTTCCTGTATCAGAAACTCACCTGTCTGTCACCGGGTGTTGATGTTCACTTGGGAGGAAATGAGCTCTCTGTTCCTACTGCGTAAAAAGCCCTGCCACACTCACGGTGGAGAATTAAATCTTTCTCTACTCCCGTTGATAAAAATAATGACTTCAGGTAGATGAAAGTCAAACATCAAGTGTGAAGTCTAACCTGTTCATACTGGAGAAATCTAAATTAGCTCCACTGGTGGAGATAACCTCCCCATGTATTTGAACCAATTGTAAGTGAATTCCTGTCCTGAGAACCCAACTTTAAATCTTCTTTTAATAAACACAACAGATTTCTACAGACTGTGCAAACGCTTCATGATAGACTGAAGTCAGATGAAAGTGGTCCCCTTTGCATGGGTCCTTTCTCACTTGTAAACTGACCATTGTTTGTTAAGAGAATAGGTCTGACATCAGCTCAAGGGTGAAACTCTGTTTACTTGTTGGTGGAAGTGTCCGCGTGAGGCACTGCAACCAGAAGATCATATCTCAGACAAAGAATTACTTGGCATTTCTTCTTTTGTCACACTGAGCTAAATTCATTATTGACTTCAGAGAAATTAAGGGTTACTCATTTGGGTAACTGTCAAAAGGATTATACAGCAGAATAAGACTATCAGAAATGTTGGGGATTTTTTTCTGGGTCTTTTGGCACTCTCAGGGGGAGTTAGTTTTAAGTGGCATTTTAGACACGCTAACATTAATCAATGAAGGATGTCCATGCAGAGTTTCCCAGTCCGTATCAGTGCCGAGGAGAGCAGAACCGGACTGACAGAAGCCTAGTTCCTTTGGAAGCACAGTGGTTTCTTTTTGGAAGGCACTGGCCTTTCAGTTGGCCATGACGACCAATAAATAAATCCAAGAAGCTTTGGCATTTGGCACCTGCTGTATGTCTGAATGAAGTAACGCACTAATGCATCGGGTTTTTGAGCAGCAGAACCAGCAGAGCTTATTTTTCCATGGACTTGTGTCCTCTCAGCAGTCCCTGCAGCTTGACCCCAGCTCCAATGCCTATTTCCATGCCCACGGAGGCACCTGTGCCGTGGGCAGTCTGGAGCTAGGAACAAGGCGACCGGCAGGCTGATAGGTGTATGCCCTTTTGCTGCTTGGCTGCTGTCAGAGAGGTTACCTGTTCCCCAGAGGGACAGCGAACTGAGTCTTTCTTCTCGTCTAGCTGCCAGTTCCCACAAACATAATTACCTGTGCCATTTCTAACCCCCTTTCAACTTTAACAGCGATTGGCCAATCAATTCAAAAGCTCATGAGGAGAGTGGGACTTACAGATGGACAAACGGGATGGCACAGTTTATTTCCTTAGGACAACAAGCTAAAGCTCCATAAGTATGGATATTTCTCCCAAGAGGTTGAGCTATTTAGTTTGTTCCCCCATTTCAACTGGATATGGAAGATACAGCAAGTCAGCACCTATTAGAACACTTCCAGTCCTGCCTAGGGGAGAGATCCAGCTGTGAGCAGTAGGATTCCTCAGTCAGAGCAGTGAGGTTTGGTTAGAACTTCCCCATTCCCACCGGGCCCAGAAGAGACACAGGATGATCTTTGATTTGAGAATATTCTCAACGCTCAGTTTGTATTCCTTCCGAGTTCAGTTGCTTCATTTCTAAAACTCCTTTCATCCCCCTGTAGCCACAGGCACACAGAAGATGGTCTGAGCATCGAGAGACAGTCCTAGTCCTAGTGCCCTGGTGATAGAGTTGGAGGGGCTGGAATTTGTAACTATTTCTACACAAATAGCATTTTGTGGTGAAGCCCTCATTAATATGTTCTGGGGTCCCACGGCTTTCCAAAGTCACCATGCAGCCAGCAGGTGTTGTGCTACCCCTTGGTCTTTCTTGTCTTCTTGGGGAACACAGCACCAGGGACTCACCTGGGAGGGCCTATCTCCTCTGCTCAGTCACTGTCCTTCAACGGTACAGCCTGAACAAGAGCAAACAGGCAGTAATTTCATTTGTTGTAGCACCTGAATAGCAGCCATCCCATGAGCTGGGTCAATAAACGTAAGAAAAAGTTCGCGTTGAACTCTAACGGGACTGTAGAGACTTTTTTTTTCTTCCATGATGATGGCTCCTGACCACCCTCCAGCTGCAGCTGTTCTCTTCTGTTTTCTCAGAAGAAGTATCTCATAGGAGAGATGCTTGTCCTGAAAAACTTACCAGGGGAAAGAAAAATGGGAAAAGAGAATGTAATTTAGAATAAAGTGCAAATGACTCTTTTTTTCTGGGACTTGCAGCAGCATGTCCCTTGAAAGGAGAGGGCAAAAGCACATTGCAGTGGAAACACTGCTTTGTTTTCCAATATTAAGGATGGTTTGAACCCAAATATGTTCCCATCACACAGCTATCATATGGACTGGTGAAAACAGCGAACCCTGGACAGGGGGAAGGTACAGGATGCGGTTGTGCTGGCAGGGCCGGCGTGCAGGTGGCAATCCCTCTCAGCAGAGGAGCCAAGGGTCAGGAAACATGTGGAGCTAAAGGGGCGGAAGAGAAAGTGGTGAGCCTGGACTCAGTTCTCCTGATGACAGGCATATCCAAGAGGAAGGCTGGAGGCTACGGAAAGCGACTTTCGCTGACTGCACCAGGCGAGCGTGGTGAACCTCCCTACTTATCTCTGCTCTCCTGGCTGGCTGGGGCCATGCTCAGAAGGTCAAATGGATTAAGGAAGGGAAGCAGAATGCAAAGTCCTTTAACAGCTTTTAATCGGGACCTGTCATTTTTTTCCCCCCTGCTAGCTAGAAACCATATACCTATATTTTCCCACTTGCTTCCTTTAATAACTGGATAATGTTATTACATATCAGTAGGTGTGTTATTCTCCCAGCATATTTTGACATCCATACCTTGGGTTTGCCTGAAATATTTTTGCACCAGTTCAATCAAAATATTTTCACAGCTTCACATGAAAAAGAAAATTAAAAAATATCTAGCGACTGAAATGATGACAAGAGGGTGGCAAACCTACAGTTAAACTGCGTGAATAAAGTAAATGGCATTACGGATGAGTCAGAGGGAAAGGAATGGGAAGATAGAGAGGATTATTAAACACAGTGAATTTTCATACATCTGTGGATGTTAGATTCATTCTTCACTGACTCCAGTTGCTACATTTTCTGGGTTAAAAAAAAAAAAATTATTGTGATTTTTAAAAATTTAGAAATGACGATGCTATCCTCAGATTCTCACCGTTTATAAAACAAATATTCCTGTATTTCCAAGTCATTTGAAATAAAATAAGTCTTGTTGGCAGGTATCAGTGACCCTGAGCTCAATGTCTTCCTTCCTTGAAGTGCTCAGTTACCTTTTTCTTGGCACACGGCAGTCAGCAGATGTCAAAGAATAAGGAGGCGTACAGTGCCAACACTTTGGTGCTGGCACAGTATTTCATGCAATAAGGGGTCTAATTTCAGGCTTATGGAGAATTCCTGCTGACTCTCGTCCTGTGGCATTTTATGGACAACAGTCCAAACCCAGATAATCTGAGATCTCTGAGATTCCTACAAGGTTTTCACCCTAAACAGCTGCTTGCACCGCTTGTTTCTGAGTGGCGATAGCTGTGGCTTCGGGAGAAAGTCCTTCCAATCAGTTTAATCCTGGAGATTCGGCATCCCTGTCCCCTTTTGCACCTGTGCAGCTTGCACCCTCTGGACTCACAAGTCCCCGTCTCACCTCTTCTCCATTGCCCAGCAGTACTCTGCTGGTCTCAGCTGGAAATGCTACCGCTGAAGCACAACCCCTGCAGAGAAAGCAACACCCCAGGGGACGGCCTGGCCACGCTCCATCGCCCGGCCTCCTGTGTGTCAGTGCTTTCTATCCAGGGCTTGCCTGGAAAATGTGATCCCGAGGGTGGAAAGGAACAGAGCTGGGCGCTCTCCCAGGCTGCTCCCGCGGATGCAGGATGGGTCTCTAGGAAACCCTCCAGCCCAAGGATCTGGGCTTTTCTTCAAGCTTCCTTAGCCTTAACCAGCTCCCCCTCTGAGCCTGGGCAGGAGGAAAGGAATGTCCTCCTTGCTTGCTGTGAGTGTTACAGGGAAGGGTCACCCTGTTTACTTCCACAACAGAAAGGATGGGAATAATAATGCATTTCTTGCAAGCAATGAATCAGCAATTCAGTGAAATGAAATAATTTCACAATGCTTGCCAGCTATGTTTGCTGTGTAGCTAATAAATGCTATACTAGCAGAATTCCAGAAATATTCCTGACCTCCCACAAAGTACAGATAAGTATGTATAGCTTTGGAGTCCTCAGTACAGGAAGCTCATGGACCTGTTGGAGCGGGTCCAGAGGAGGCCACGAAGATGATCCGAGGGCTGGAGCACCTCTGCTGTGAGGACAGGCTGAGAGAGCTCAGGTTGTTCAGTCTGGAGAAGACAAGGCTCCGGGGAGACCTTATAGCCTCTTCCAGTACCTAAAGGGGGTTACAGGAGAGATGGCGAGGGACTCTTTATCAGGGAGTGGAGTGATAAGATGAGGGGTAACGGTTTTAAACTGAAGGAGGGGAGATTTGGATTAGATATGAGGAAGAAATTCTTTACTGTGAGGGCGGTGAGGCACTGGAACAGGTTGCCCAGGGAAGCTGTGGCTGCCCCATCCCTGGAGGTGTTCAAGGCCAGGCTGGATGGGGCTCTGATCAGCCTGGTCTAGTGGAAGGTGTCCCTGCCCAGGGCAGGGGGGTTGGAACTAGATGGTCTTTAAGGTCCTTTCCAACTCTAACCATTCTGTGATTCTATGTATATGTATATCTAATAGCCCCCATATATACGAGTGCACAGTTACTGTTTGTCTTTTTAGAATAATCTCAACATAGTGCTAACATTGCTATTATACATGATCCTAAATTCTCCCTGGATAACACACAGGCTCTGAGTCCTTCACAAACTACTCGCTGACTGGCTCTAACTTCAGTTCAGTAAATATTCCTCTTCTCTTCTAATAGCATTTGCACTTAATTAACGAAGAACAGTGTCCCAGTGGGCCCCCTGTGTTGCTTGTGGTTTTCAAAGGTCAGACTACATGCCCTAATATTTCTTTTTGGCCTTAATGATGATTCTATGAATTTTGTGCAGGGCTTGCTCGGATGTCCCCCTCCAGAAAACAAAGTGGAATGTATTTTTTAACCTTTGGTTGGAGACAACCTTTGGTGAAGACAGACTCACCAAGTGTCTGGTCACTTCCTTTTCTTTCCTGTTGATGCTGTTCTTCTGGGACCTGATGCTGCGCATCAGCTACTAAACCTCCAGAGGGTTCATTTAGCTACAGCCATGGCAGAAAACAGTGAGAAGGCAGTATGATATCTGCTATGGAGTTTCTGCTTGGGTGAGAGGTGTGAGAAAATAGTCAGGTGTTAAAAAAAAAAAAGGTGTAAACAATCAGTCCACTTGGTCACAAAGGCAAAATACATAGAAAACAGAGTTTTAGGTTAGTGTTTGTGGTTTGGGGGTCTCTGGGTTCTCTGGGTGCAAGAACTGAGGCAGTCTGCTTCCCCAGGCTGTAGAAAAGCAATTTGCACCCCTGTAAATAAAGGAATTTGATCAGCAAATAATCTGAGACATTCTCCCTGTTCCTTTGCAAACCTGATTAATCTGTGTCCTGGAAGAGGAGTCTGAACAGAAGCTGAACTTGCCACTAGTGGGACAGTTCTTTTCTTTAGGGCAAATGACGGCCAATATCTCATAACAGTAAAACAAGGAAAAAGTTTAACATGCAAATAGGCAAATAGTTGCGATGAACTTTTATACTTTGTGAGAAAAAGGCTTTTGGAACATGGCTGTTAAAAATCAACTTGTGTATTGCAACTTTAAAGTGATTAATCACATTTAAGACACCATATGTGCAAATAAATCTTAACTGCAGCCTACTTGAAACAAGGCTTCCTCACTGCTGACATAAAAGTAGTTCTTTAGAGGGACTTTCAGAGCCAGGTGTGCTAGTACCCCAGAAAGTCTTTAGAAGGACGGGAGAGTGATGGAGATCCCTCCTGTGTCTGCAGAAGCCCTTGCTGTGCCCTTTTCTGCATCTTGTGGTTCCTTACGATCTTGCGTCCCTACATTCAGTTACCATCCCGTTCTCCTGGCTGTGAAAGTATTTGTGAAGAAAATTAATAACCTGGAAGGAACAGGTTTGGACATTTCCCCAAATGCTGTTTAAATGGACCGGCAAGAGTTAGTTGAAAGGGAATTCACACGCTATGGAGGCATGGACTGTAAACTGCCATTGTCATTTGACACCTTTTCAAGCAATCACTACACAGTGCCACCTGTACTTTGGCAACCATTGACACATTTCAGAAGTCCCCATCAACTTGTGCCCTGAGGTCTCCCCCAGGAGTTCCTAGCTGGAACTAGGGCTGCGTGAATAACGGTTTGGAGGTTGGTGGGTTTTTTTTCGGTTTAGTTACTGAACACAAAAAGACTCACTCCAAGATACCTCCTAAAAAAAAAAAAGAAGTAGAAGAGGTATCAGCTCAGACTGACCGTATTAGATTTTTCCTGCTGAAAAGAAATGCTGAAATGTTGTTGTAGGCTGGATGAAGTGTTACACTTGACCTAATAAGGAAGTGCTTCATTTTTGGGTTGCTTTATTAAAGAACAGGAAACCACAAATTGTATTTTTATTAATCATGAATACGCGGGGCTTGAATAAACCTCAGAATACTATCTAATACCTACTTCTATTGTAAACCAGAATTAAATTTCATTGTTGACAGAGATCTGTCAGACCCCATCTTAAACACCTCGATTGATGCCAGTCCCAGACTCCCCAGACAACCTTATTCAGTGCTTAACTGCCCTGAAAATCAGAAAATGTGCCACATTATCTGAGATAAGTCTGCTGTCCAGAAAATCAGGCTGATTATTTCCTCTCTTACCCTTGGTGGCTATGAGGATAATTGATCGGGGACCTCCAGCCTTTCCCCACTAGAAGGCTGTTATCACACCCGTCTGTCCGATCTCCTCTTCTTCTAGATTGAACAGGCTCAAATCTTTCAGCTTTCCCTCGTAGGCTGGGTTTTCACAATTTCCGACAACGCTTTGCTCTCCTTTGAGTTGCCTTTGAGTTTCAACTTCTGATCCTGTCCTATGAAGTGCTGGCAGTTTTTTCCAGTTGGTGTGACCTGTAAATTTTAGGCTGATTTCCTAGGGAAACAGGACTTACCTAATCATGTTTTATGTCTGTCTGTTTATTTTTTCTACCTACTTGACTCATAATTTTTTAACCCTTCTGCCAGTTTCAAGCAAACATGACAATGGTCAAATATCTCTAAGATATTAAGTCCATATACATTTCATTTAAAAAGTGGTAGAATGTAGGAGAGAGACCTCATTCAAGCCCTCATCACCGAAAGGCTGCAACATGATAAAATCCTTAGCAGACACCCAGGCACCTCCATGGCAGAAAGGTGCTACAAACAACCCAAAAACCTTCAGTTGGAGATTGTTCCTTAGGAGATATGGGGGGCAAAAACTCCCTGGGAGCTGGTGTGTTGCTTCTACTCCTAATACAATGACCTCTTGTAAGAATATGTTGGATAGGCTGGCTCCCTGTCAGATAAGTTCATAATTTTTATTTATTTCATAACAAACCAGTAACATATATTTTGGGCAGACAGTTTCCCAAGCAGTTGGACTTCCACCCCATAGCAAATTCACCTATGGGAGGCCTGGCCTCAGGTCAGTAGAAAGCCTTAGGCACCACTCCATAGCGGATGGGCATTTCAGGTTTCTTGATGGTACCATTCCACATCTAACAAAACCCTTCAATATTTTCAGGGATGAGGGCCAGAATCCAGGTCTCTCCTCTAGGATACTCTTTGTGAATAGTGTGACGCTCACTCCCTTGTTCTCCTTCTCCTTCAGTCAATATTAAGGGAATTGGCATACAAACGCAGCCATGTTGACAAAGCGACTGAGGATACCGCCTTCCATTCCTGCAGGACGGAGGTGAAGGTGCTCTTGGGAGGTGCAAATCTCTTCATGGGAGGGGACACAGTGAGAGCGTGCAGAACCAGTGAGCTATTGAAGAAAAAGATTTTATCTTTCTCCAGCGGTTTTGTCAAACTAGGCTTTGAGACTTTTTTCACGGACTTACCAACTTTGAGCCCCCTGCCCAAAAAAAGAAAAAAAAAAAAGAAAGAAAGAAAAAAAGAAAAAAGAGGGGGGAAAAAAAGGTATTGCATGTCCCTGATTTCTGTGTAAGAATCTGTAGCTTGTCCCTGTCACCAGTTGCCCATCCATTAGCCTGACTGACCATACGTCCAGGGGCCCAGACGCTGAATTACCCTCTCTTTCCTGCTCAGAAAGGGATGCTTCAGCGCTGCTTCCTGCTGCAAGTGGGAGAGAAATTTCCAGAGACTTCAGCCACACAAACAAGCAAAGGCATTTTCCCCTTCCCCACAAACCCTTTGCCCCCACAAAGGGTTTGGCGAGGAAAATCAGCTTGGTGGGGAAAAAAAAAACCTGAACAGAATGAAGGGTGCGTAGGGCCCTGTTGTCCTGGCGTGAGCAGCTATATGGAGTTTTAGGACATGGTGGGGGCAAGCGAATAAACAGTGAAAGAAATTGAATTTTTCAAAGATATGTCCCTAAAATTCCACGTGCCTCCAACCATAATTAGGTGCCAAGGAGTAGAGAGATATATCCAAGGCAAGTTAGATTAGTCGGAGCCTTGACAGCAAGGAACCTGCTCCTCCAGTTTTGTTACCATCAGCATCCAGCCGAGCTAGAATAAAACTGCTTTGGGGTTGCCCACACATGCTGAACTCACACCTCCTCTTCATAGCTGGACATAGACAAATACAACTGACATGTTCACAGATTCCAGCAACGGTCTCAACATTTCTGGCATACTCTGAAAACAGGGTCATCCAAATCTCCACCTTTAGGCAACTCTGTCTGAAAATGAGTGGGTTTATGCTTTCTCATTCCTGCTTCTATGCCTGTTCTCACCTGGGACAGTTATTGTGTCATTTCTAGCTGGAAGGAGAGACTTTGTCCTTTGCAATGCCACTTGCAAACCAACACATTATCTGGAGTCTACACCTGGAATACGTGGCATGCTAAATGTATTTTTGTTTTTACGTGTGGTTGATATGAAAGGTGATGGCATTCGATATTAAACAGATGCCTTCGCATTTTCTTTTTGTAGTGGCATTTTGAATGTGCTCCCGTGTCTGCCTTGGCAATGTTTATCAGCGCTCGCAGCCCCAGATGTAGCATGCAGCTGTGACCACGAGCCAGCCCGGCCGCTGGCTGCCCCATCCCAGATGTGTTCTGCAGGGGACATGGGTCACTTGCAAACTTACTGAGCTACATGAGCAAGGAAGCACAGAATCAGTGTCCCCACTGCCAGCCCTTATCTCCCCCCAGGTTGTTATTTGAATAATTAAGCAAAAAAAAAAAAAAAAAGGCTGGCTGAGCTCCTCAGAGGCACTGATGGAGTCGGCGAGCCTGGGGGAGTCGTGACAGGTCGGGGAGGAGAGGGGAGGGGGGGTTGTCCCCTTCCTCTGCTGCTTCTTTGTGTCTTGTTTTTAATGAGCTTTTGGCAACCGGAGGAGCAGATGCATAAACAAAAGCTTGTTAGCCCTGTTTGGCCAAGGCGAGACTTCGTGCCCCCTCCCGTCCCACAGAGTGTTCCCAGGGACCATCCGCAGACACAGTTTCCCCTGCGCAGGGGCTATGGCAGAAAGAGGCTGCAGGGAAGGAGGAAAATAACCCCGGGCGCTGGAAACACACTGATTTCAGGATGGGAGCTGCTCTCCGAGGGGCTCAGGGAATCGGTCTGATGAAACTCGACGTGATGCACATGGTCTGATAGCCCGTCCGTCAGCTCCCGGCTCTCCTGCAAATCTCCAGGTCCGGTCCCTCACTGGGCTGACGTGTGCTCAGTGTGGCAGGAGGGCTGAACGTTCATGGAGCTCCTTCCAGCCCCCCGTTTCTTTAGTGGTATTGTCTGGCCAAGGCAGGGGCAGACTTCTCTGAACTAAGCCAGATTTGAAATGTCTTGTCGGGATTGCCTGACACTTAAAGCAAGTGAGGGTGCCGAGACGGAGGCTGTGACAGGCTTAGAAGCCATTTCATGTTGTTTTCAGGATCCTGGGAAGTTTCCTAGATTGAAACTGTCTCTGAGGAGGGAGGAATTCCCACCCTCTACTCACTCAGTAATGTGAATATATTTGGCTTCTCTCGCTAGCTCCCCTTGGTTCAGCACTGGTAGTCTCTGGTGCAAGCTGGGCTATGCTAGATACTCAAGGATGAAGGGTGACACAAGGGCTGTGCGGAGATTATAGCCTCAAAGGCTGGATAAGAAAGCTGCCATCACTTGAATCACTGGGGTTTTGGTTTTGTAACCAGACATCTGTTGTCCCATGGCTATCACGGTAGCAGTGTATTTAGATGAATCTGTCACTTGGACTTTAGGTGACTGCCTTTCTTATGTGCTCAGGTCCATTCTTCTCTCAGAGGTTCCCCATGGCATCTTCCACTGACAACCCACTTGAGAAAGCCCCATCAGAGCTCAAAATAGAAAAATCAGTGTAGCAAAGCACACATGATACCACACACCCCGTGTCGGTAAAGCCACCTCACATCTTTTCTAGCTCGCCCTTTCCCCAGCCACCCATCATTTCCAGTGACTCTTGGTTATTGTTTTTATTTGATCTTACTAGAGGATTATTCCTGCAAACTCCATGTAGATAAGTAATTTGATTCACATGAAAAGCCTTGCATCTGTAGAATGACTCTCCAGAGTAAAGTTATTCTTGTGCTTAAATGTTTACCCCACTCAAGGATCTGGAGTGTAAAGAAGTTGTCTTCTAGTTTGCTCATTGGTATCACAAATGCTCCTGGTACTACAGGGATGGCAATTCATACAGTGAAGCAGCAGTTCCTGCAGCTTTATTCTAGTTAACGAGATTATACTGACAGCCAGGCAAAGTACTGAAGGACTGTGCCCCATTTAGGAAGCGCAGTATAAAACTGAGATCTCAATGGGATCACTCAGGGAGATAAAAACACTTTGTGCTTTTGAAATGTGCACTTCCCTGCGGATGCCCGGAAGCCCGACATTCACCACGTGCAAACTCCTCACTGCCGGCTGCTCAGTTCCCTGTGTGCACTGACCAGCCAGGAGGTTTCTGTGGTTTGGGGGTCAGTCCCCCTCCTTGCCTTGCCTTTGCCTTTACCTTTGCCTTGCCTTGCCTTGCCTTGCCTTGCCTTGCCTTGCCTTGCCTTGCCTTGCCTTCCCTTCCCTTCCCTTCCCTTCCTCACTGCGGGGACAGACAAGGGGGACACTGCAGGGGAGAAGGAGGCAAGGGGACACGGCAAATGCCAAAGGGCCAGGGGAGAGCTAGCGTTCATCTATCTTTGCTTAGAGATGCTTAGGGCAAACAGCGAGTATTTGTTCCCATAAAGCTCAGGCACCACAATAATTTTCCACAACGGAACCAACCACCCCTCTCCAAACCGCTCACTGAATAGCAACGACTGCACGTGGAAGCAGAGCGAAAGTGGTATTGCAGTAAGCCCCAGTTGCACATCCTCTGTCTGAATTTCAGAAAAGTCACATGCTCAAATCAATACAGTGGGATATTTTCCACAGATTGCATTTTTGGAAGCTCGTGTAGGAATGCAGAAAGGACTAAAGTGAGCGGCCAGGGATTTTACTGTGTTCTATGGATCCTGTAATAATTTCATGTGAATATTTTTCAACTTAGCCCTACAATTTCATTTGCTTTGTTGACTAGCTAAACTGTTTTGAGGGCAAACAGTTCTTGCAGGTCATCCATCCCCTATCAGTTTTTTTCTCTTTATAGCCAAACCCAACAAAACCAGCATCACCCCAAATAAAGTCACCAAAACTGGCTCTTCAGCAGTGGGTGCTCTTGGTTCTCACTAGGAATTTGTCACTACTGCACAAACCCTGTGTGCAGCCTAGTCTCAGCAAGGGTCAGTTGTTTAGTAATCACTGCCAGAGTTCCCAAAATCACTTAGAAATACCAATGACCTGACCCGCAGTAGGACAGAGGTGGGAATATTAACGAGGGCTACCAATTTTCTGGTTTAAGAGCTGCTAAGAATAACAAGAACACATTTTATTTGCTGACTTGCTGCCTCTTCAACCACATGAGTCTTCTTCGACTTTTTATGGATTTTGTTGGATCTCTGGGAAAAATCAGTACAGAAATTTGGTATCTCCCACTCCTTGTATCTTTCTGTGAGCAACAGGAGTGTCATTTCAAAGGAAATTACACTCATCCTCTGGTACAGTAAAACAGCTGGAATTGCATAGCGTGCAGAATAAAGTCGCTGCTTCATTAACTTTCATTTGTGGACACGCTTTCACGCAGGTTTGCAGGGAAAGGGAAAAACCTAGCATGTGGAAGTAGATATATGTATATGCAGGCATAGTTGTGTTTCTGTCTGCCTGATTATCTACCTATTTATCCATGCATCTATCTACGGAGACGTATTTATCTCCCCCAGAGGCTTTACGGTCGCGTGCATGGATAAAACATTAATTTGTGCTTATTTTTCCCAAGGGACCACCTCAGGAACTCCTCTTTCAGCAGTCCCTGGTTAATAATTGTGATTAAAAGGCACATTAGGGTCCCTGCCTCCGGGGAGGAGGGGAGCTCCCGCGGCTCCAAAACGGAGCATCCCCGCGGGGGCGTGGCCTGGGGCGGGGTGGGCGGGGCCTATGGACGGAGTGGGCGGTACCTGGGGTTGGATGGGCGGGGCCACGGCGACAAGCCCCGCCCCCAGGGACAAGAGGGGCGGCGCTGCTGGCCGGGGTCCCGCATCCCCGCCGTGCGGCGAGCATCGGATCGGCTCGGATCCGCTCGGATAGGATCGGTTCGGCTTGCCTCGGCTCGGTTCGGCTTGGATCGGCTCGGTTCTGCTG